>VCJL01000421.1:19181-37681 GCA_024139405.1 Backusella mclennaniae | reverse complement strand
TTTTTTTTTTTTTTTTTTTTTTTTATTCGTTATCTTCTTCGGTCGGTACTGAACGATAAGAAGCCCTTTCTCTTTGTGTCTATTCATTATTTTCGGTTTATTATTCATTTCTTTGTTTTCTTTGTTTTTCAACGTATTTCAATATTGTTAATAAAATACCTTTTGCCATTTCTGAATAAATGGCTTAATGGCAGCAAATGCTACCAAGCAAAAGGTTGCAATCAGAAATAGTCTAATGATTATTTCATCCGTGTAAGAATCGCGAGCTAATAAAAGTCGATTAATTCAACATGTGCTCCTTGTCCGTTTCCATGGTAACCAATATTTACCGAAACAAGCAGTTTTAAAGTCGTTGCTAGGACATGTACTGTCGGCGATCCCGTCGCATAGACCATCCTTTACATTATCCAAGCAAAACTGTTTTGTACATATCGCACAGGGTTTTATATCGAGCTTTGGGATTTCGAATACCGTTGAATTAGAACCACAGAAGCATTTGCAAAACATGTTGATTTCTGCTGCTTCAGTCATCAACAAAAGGCTTGAAGCCATTGCTGCTTGAATTAAGCTCATGTTGTTACTACTATTGTTTGCTAAAAGCGCACTAGAACCCGCCCTACCAAGGTCGGAAGAAAAAAAAAGGGTCAATCCCCAATTTAAGCGCCGAGAAAATGTGGAAATTTGAAGGTTTTCCAAAAGAGGAGAGCTTAATTTTCATCTGTGTATCCTCGTGTTTGTCATAACGTTAGTGCAAAACCATTAGCTCTTTCTCTCTTCCCCACTCTCTCTCACTTTTCCCTTTCCTTTCCTTTTGATTTAACCATTACTAAGACTAAAAGAATGACTACTGAAACCCAAGCCAAAGATTTCTTAAAAGAAGAACAAGAAACCTTTCATATTTATTCAGACGATTCCGACGATGATTACAGTTTCCATGATGTACTTGATGAGAAAGATCAAGGTAAAACTAACTTGACAAAAAAAAGATTTTTCCCCAGTAAATTAAACATTTAGCAAACAGTTGTAGTCAATACCCCTTCATATTCTGATTGGAACGATAATAATAAACAGAAAAATGCTCCCCTAACTTCATCAGACTCCTTTTCTTCCTCCTCTTCCTTTTCCTCTTCTGACGAAACCTCTTATTTCGATAAACCCATTCGTACTCAATCCGAAGACACTGTTATGACACCAATGCAATTGGATAAGAAAGATACCGCTCTAAAAAATACCAAACTAGATCAACAAGATGATACCAAGGATTACAATGACGCTATTCGTGAAGCAACTATTGTATTTGAACCTATTTTGGAACACAAGGACGAAACAATCAATGCAACAGGTTCCCTTTCCGATATTACACTTGAGGATGAAACGACAATATCCTCGCAAGACGAATCAAAAGCAATGTCAGATATTTCACTTGAAGATCCATCAGCAGAGACTATTTCATTTGATGGTGCACCAGAAAAGGAAACCGCGGTTACACCTACACATGACGATCATATTCATTCAAAAGAGATTAGTCTGGAACCAGAAGATGTTGATTTTGAAGAACCAAAGCATTCCTCTTCCTTGCATACCCTTGAAGAAGAAGATGAGGAAGATCAAGATGAAAATGAAAATGCTCAGCAGAAAGAGAAACAAAGTTTTAACCCATTAAGCATCATTACAAAAGGATTGGTCACTGGAGAACAACCAACTATTACCACTGTCCCTGTTCCAACTGATCCAGCCATGATCCATAAAACAAAAGAAACTACATTTTCACCATCATCATCTGTTCCAAACTCGCCACGCCAAAGTTTAGATAATGAATCCATTTCATCTACCACCTCAAAGTCTATCTTTGGACGCTGGACACCTTTCAGATCAAGCAGCTCCACTGCAACATCGCCTTCAACTTCACGACGCCCTTCAAAGCAACACTCTGCACCCATCCCAAGTGCGTCTAGACCTTCCGCTTCATTTGCAGCTCGACAAAGTCAATTATCTCGTCCCAACAGCATCATTTCACCTTTACCGGGATTCCAAGAAACCTTATTGGCTCAGATGGAACAGCTGAACGTATCCAATACAAATGATCCAAAATCAAAAGTACTCAAGAACCTCAAGAGACAATCCATTCGTCAAAGTTTAGTCTCTCAAAATAAGGGTGATGAATACGATTGGGGTAAAGATGAATGATGTTTATTAATTTGAATTAGCAAGATATTAACTCCTCCTTTTAAAAGATTTCTGGGCAGGTACAATGTGTGATGTTCAAACCTTTAATCGTGTCGATAAGGATTTAATTAAACATGTCAGTTTTGGTATCCCACCCTCTATTCGTGGCATGGTTTGGCAAATCTTGGCAAAATCCAAAGATGAAACACTTGCCGATAAATACATGGCGCTATTAAGGGAACAAAGTCCTTATGACAAGATGATTCAACGTGATCTTGCGCGTACGTTCCCCGGTCATGCTTACTTTAAAGAAAAAGAAGGTCAAGGTCAGGAAGGTCTTTATAATGTGGTGAGAGCATATAGTCTTTATGATAGTGGGGTTGGCTACTGTCAAGGATTGGCATTTATTGTGGGTCCTTTATTATTAAATGTAAGTTTTTCCTTCCTTTTCATTTAATTATTTAATTAATCAATGTCATTTACAGATGCCAGATGAAGATGCATTTTGTGTGCTTGTACAATTAATGACAAAATATGATTTGCGGGGACATTTCACACCCGAAATGGATGGGCTTTTGTTGCGTTTATATCAGTTCGATGCACTTGTTTCGGAACATTTACCTCATGTTTCTCGTCACCTTGAACGCTTAGGCATCAGCTCCAATATTTATGCTTCGCAATGGTTTATGACATTGTTCGCTTACAAATTCCCACTCAACCTTGTTTTCCGTATCTATGATGTGATATTTACCCAAGGAATCAATGCTATTTTTAAATTTGCTATTTCCTTACTCAAGAGAAACCAAACAACGATCCTTGGGCTTGATTTTGAACATTTGTTAAACTTTTTAAAAAATGGGCTATTTGAAGAATACAAGGTAAACTCATCTTTTTCTTTTCTTTCTCAACTTGATGATTAAATGCCTATCAACCAGGATGATGATCGTAGATTTGTGAGTGATGCGTGTGAGCTTGAGATTCCTGCCAAGAGACTAGCACAGTTAGAAAAGGAGCATAAAACTCAGCTACAAAAAGAATTAGCAAACGCAAACCTACTGGACGAGTTGCAAAAGTCGAATATTGAGTTAAAAAAGCAACTCAAGGAACTAGAAACAAAAACAGACACTCTGAAACAGGAGCACCAGCATGTCAATGACCAATTAGATGAAACATTACACGAACTAAATGCAGTCAAAGACGAAGGCAGCTCACTCAACTCGATCGTCACTTCTTTACAGACAGCCGTGGACGGTTTACCGGAAAAGATTGAAAATGGTTCAAAGGATCAGTTTGAAGGGCTCTGTCAAGAAAACGCAGCACTTATTGGTAAAAATTCAACTCTGGAAGATGATTTACAAAAGGCCGAAAGTATACTGATAGACATGAAAATTCGCTATGCTCAAAGTGAAAATGAGAAGGAGGAATTACAAAGAAAATTATATGAACTAAAAAAGTTGATGAGTTTTTAATATATAATGGATTGAAAATAAAATAAATAATTAAAAATGATGCTCTAGTCTAACAAGATTTTCACGATGAATAACAAATTCAGCTTCCATGTATCCCAAAATATCGGCAATAGCTGAACTTTTACAACGCTTAATGCGATCTATTTCAACACTTGAATAATTGGCCAAACCTTTACCGATCACGACATCTTGGCCATCTCGTAGCACGGCCACCTCAACCGCCTGCTGTGCTACAAAATGTCCCTTGACGCCCGATATACCAGCAGCAAAAAGGTTGGAAAATTCTTCAACAATGGCTCTTGCCGCACCGCTGTCTACATAAATGGTACCCGCCGTATGTAGACCGTAATGAATCCACCATTTATGATCTATTAAGGGGTTATTTTTTGCCACAAATCTGGTATGAAGTGGCGTTAGTAAAGTTTCATCTTGGTCAGCTTTTATAATCTCATAAATGTTCTTGGTCTTTGCGCCGTGCGTAATCACGGTAGTCACACCAGCAGCGATGGCAAGTTCGGCTGCAATCAACTTGGTAGCCATACCACCTGTACCTAGAGACGATCCTATTGAAGCAACAGATACTAAAATAATAATAATAATACTAATGAGATACCTGACCTTTTTTCTTTCTTTAAAAAAAAAAGGGGGAGCTTACCTTGTTCCTTCAATTTGATCATATCGTCACATATAGTAACAGGTTTAGCATTAGGGTTAGTACGTGGGTTATCAGTGAATAGACAATCCACATCGGTTAGTAAGAACAGATAATCTGCTTTAATCATACCAGCAACGATAGCTGAAAGAGTATCGTTGTCACCAAAGCGAACACTCTGGTTTATAAGAATATGAGTCTCCATGTATAGCGTATGATGTTTGGAATATATACCTGAGTAGAAATGCTATCGTTTTCGTTAATGATAGGTACAACACCCATCTCTAATATTTCTTCCAAACAATTAACAGCATTCAAATATTGTGATCGCTAAAAAAAAAAAGTGGTTAATCATTGACATATTTGCTTTCCATGGTATATACTTACGTCTGCCAAGTCATTTTTTGTTAATAAAATTTGCGCAACAGATTGTGAAAATTGTCCAAACAAATGATCATAAAGGGCCATCAAGCGACCTTGTCCAACGGCTGCAATTGCCTTTAATGAGAGTAAGTAACAAATAAAAGAAAAAACTAGGTACGGAATATTTCTTACCTGACGAGCTGCCAGTTTTGATGGTTTATCAGACATATTGAGTCGACGTAAGCCCGTACCTACTGCTGCACTCGTTACCAGAATAACACGGTGACCCAATGATTTTAATTCAAGAACCGTCTCCACTAGACGTGAGAGATTGGATAATAAAGGAAAATGGCTTGTCTCATCGCAAATAGTGGTTGTCCCAACTTTCACAACAATGGTAAGTTGGCTGCCTGTACGGTTCTGCTTCGATTGGTTTCTGTGTAGCATTTTTATATCAACGTATATAAATAAAACGTTGTTGGATTTGATGTGAAAATTCTTGTTTGTATCTAAAAAAACACACATTGAGAAAAAACGGCATGAGTCACTTAATATATGTCATATTAAAGCTCCGGTGAAGCTTGCCGCAGCATAAAAATATCCTTTTTGGCTACACTGTAGATTAGAATACGATGACTCAAGATCAGTACGGGAAAAACATATACCTTTTCTTATCAAAATATTAAAGTTTTTTTTATTTATACGTCAAAACAGATTGAAATGGAGTAGGAAAAGATCTACAGCCCACATGACTTGCTCGATAACCACTCCCACCATTTATTACCCTTTTAACTGAATTTGGTATCTGCTAAATAGTGAGACCTAATTCAAACCAGCCTTTTGAATAGAGTTCACCACTCTGAGCGTCACGAATAGTAATGTTTGAGATCAAAATTTATGCACACCTAAATAAAGAAAGTGTCTCGGTTAGGTGGCATTTGGAACACCTAAACAACAAGTATCGGAAAAAAAAACCCTTTAATACCCCATGAACTAATTTTTTTTTTGAATATAAAAAGGGATTCACTTTATTTTTTAGCAAACTTATAGTTTTTCTTCTATACTCACATAATAACAAAAGAAAAAAAAATGAACCAGAAGCTTTTCATCGTCTTAGCTGTCCTTGTTTGTGTTTCCAGTGTTTACGGTGTCACAAGTGCTGTTTCAAGCGCTGCTAGCGCCGCCGCCAGTGCCGCTACCTCAGCCGCCTCTGCAGTCAAGACATCTGCTGCTTCTGTTGCCAAAACATCCGCTGCTGCCGCCACAAGCAAAGCTGCTTCCTCTGCTGCTTCTTCTGCTGCTGCTAGTGCTACCCATGCTGCTTCTGCTGCTTCTGCTTTGGAAACCTCTGGTCTCATGTCCTCTCAGGTTTGTGCCATCCTTGCCGTCTTTGCTGCTAGCTTCTTGGCCATGCTCGCTTAATAATTTTTTTTAATCATTAGCAGCTTATAAAGGAAAAGCTGGAAAACACAAATTGTTGTAAATAAATACAATCTACTTTTTTTAATAGTCATACTTAACTGGACTGATATAAGGATTTGGGTGGGGGGTTTCTCTTGTTAATTTTTGAAAGATACTTTTTTTTTTCTTTTTTGCTCCATCACATCGAGACTGATACTTTATAACATGCAATATTGATGAGAGGCATTTTCGGTTACCAACACTTGTTTCCAAAACTCTTGTAGTTTTATTTGATTTAGCATATATTCGATGTGATGAATATAACACGCATCTTGAAGATGGTAAAAAGATATTATCAATGGATAAAGCGAGGGCATTTCAATGGCTCTAACAAGACGATCAGTACAAATTTGTTTGCTAATGGTTTATTTGTTTGTGTTTCGAATTAATGATAGACTTATACTTTATTTAAACTTTGGAAGGAGATATATTATGCACAGTGGAACGATCTAAAAAAGTATATGAGAAAAAACAAATTGTTATCGATTGGAGAAATTTGCTATTTTTTGAAGATATATATGCGGCATTTTCCTTTGTTTTTTTTAATGTCTCAACTTTGTTTTTTTTTTATAGAATTGTCTAGGATAGCGTTTCCGGTTATGACAACCCTTGAATGAACCAGGGTGTTTCCTCACAGATATTGGATGGTGAACATAGGTGCTTCTTGCAACCATTGGAAGAGTTTAGGTGTTTCAACTTTATTCCAGAAAAACACACGCCTTTTCAATATACAATCACGTTTTTGATACAATGCATTGTGAACTTTTCATTGAGTAAAATTATGCCTGAAGTGCAATGATCAATAAACAATGTGATTGTACTCTAGCTTTTTTGGAATGTATGTAAACAGAATAAGAGATAAATAGCACAGTATGATATTAGTTCATTTACAACCTTAATTCTATGTTTTCATTTCCTATTGCGTCTAAGAGTCAACCGCAACATGGTAAAACACTTGTATTTTTATTTTTTACGGGTAATCATACTTAAATTTACTTTTGTGTAGGGTATTTTGATAGAGATTATCGTCCAACTGGGTGTAAAAATTGCCCCAGTCCTTGGTTTAATGATTTTTCTTATTATCTCTTTTACACTCTCTTTCGTTGTTTTGCTAAGAAGACAGAATGATAGCTTTTTTCAAGAGTAATTTGAAGGGAATGTAGCTTCCAATAGTGAAAACAACCATGAATCAAATGCAACGATGAGCGACCAAAGTCAGTAAAATCTCTTTAAAGTTCCTCTTTTGGCATTTACCACTGTCTGGTTTTTTTTTGTATGGTATCTTTGATCCCATTCTTAGTGGAGACGTAGGAAACTCCCCAATGGCACTTGTTCTGGCTATATTATTTTCTTTCATGATTGCTTTGGTGATTCTAAACGTTGTAATGTAAGTAAATATTTATACGAGTATAGCATAGAGCAATTTATATATATATTCTTAATATATAGTGCGCTCATGACAGGAGCAATCGGTGAAACGGAAAAAAAAAGGAGATAGAAATTGGTAAGTTTTCAACTCATCATATATATGATCCTGTGACCAAGTTTATTGTATTTATGCATTTCTATTTGCCTTTTTCCATGTAATCTTGTAGGCATATTCATCTCGCAGGTAAACTCAATGGAATACATTACTACAAAAATATCCACTATTAATAATTACTTATTTGTCGCTTCATCTAAAATAGATATAAGCAATGAAGCCGAGAGCTTATTGGATTGGCTTATTAAAAAAAAATAGTGCCACGTATGTTTATTATCATACCAGAAGAAGCACTATTGAATTACACCATGAAAAAATCAAAAATGAAACCAAGAAACTGAAAGAGAAGTTATTGAAAAAAAGAGAAATTGAAAAAGAAAAAAGAAATATGTAAACGTCTCTAAAATGGGCGTTTCTATAATATGTATATTTATATTTGAAGTGTTTAAATGAATAAAGTTGAATACGCTGTTTCTATTATAAGTATCCAGTTACAAGTTTCTTTTCTTAATAAGTTCATTTTTATGCAAATAAGCTCTACAAATGAAGGTTGGAGGTTGGAGCTAATAAACACGTGATGTTTTATTATGTGACTTTTTGCATTTCTTTCATTTTTTTAAAAGACTCGCGCAGTAAATCAACGTTTTCTCAACCATGGAACACCTACGAGCAGTTACTCCCTTTAAGGGAAAGCTAAACAGTACTGGAAGTCTTATACTTTTATTAAAAACAATACAATTTAAAAATGTAAGAACAAGTAGACATGTTTTAACAAAAGTTACATTGAGACCATGTAATGATTAAAACCACATAAAGATGACGACTTGCCACATTTACGAAGCAGGCATTACCTTCACAGTTGAAGAGCCACGCACTATGAAGGCAGTGATATTTTTAAAGAAGCCAATGTTTGAGTATTTCCAAAGAGAGGATGTCGATATCCCCCAATTTACTGTTGGTTTACAGAAATTGATTGATTGTTTGCATTTAATATCCCCTATCGTACAAACTGGCTCTGTTCCTGTTGACAGTTCCTGTGAAATTAAATATGAAGAAGGCCAACTTGAATTAGCGTAATAATATTGATGAGGCTTGTTTAAAACAAAGAGGATTTGACGCTTTGTTTTGTTCTTAGAAATCCTGACAGAGAAAGAGGTCGCTTGTTAAGATCTAAACTCAGTACACTCGAGCCTGAAGAAGAGGATTTCAGCCTTAATTTTACACAAGAAGGTCAAACCCAAAAAATGGTGATGAAGGTAAATAATTAATCATATAAAAGTGGGTGTGACGTTTAAGATATTCAAGAATGGATCTCTTTTACTAGTCGGAATGGTTTATAACAGCTTTGAATGACTTGGATGATAGCTTCCAAACAATTACATTTATGTTTTCACCAATGGATCCATCTTTCAGAATGCAGGCAATTGGAGAAGATAATATTGTAGAGGTAAAGAGTAAAAAGGAAATAAAATCAAGATCAAGAGAGAAATATGGCTCTTGTCTAAATAAGTAAATTTTGGTTAGATGGATTATCCTGAAAACTCCGAACCATTTGTACGTTTCGTTTGTGATAGAGAAGTTAAAATGAGGTAAGTAACACAGGATGAAGATAATCTGTGTCACTTACTCGTATTATATCATAGTTATTCCTACTCGAATATCATGCTTTGTAAAAAGGCCCTGGATCATTCATCTGAGGTGTCATTTGAAGTGTCTGATAATGGCGTTTTGTGTCTTCTAGTATGTAACATAAACTTTATCTCTTTTCTTTTTCACTTAAAAGAAAAAGTAATTGGCAGACATCAACTGACACTCTTCATCTTCCATAGTTCCAAATTGAAGAAAAGAATGAACTATTGCATGTATCATTTACTGTAAGTTCGGCTGACATTAGACATTAATAATTATAAAAGAAAACAAATCAAACTAATGGTTCTTTTTTTCCTACCCCACAACCCTTAACAGATAATGCCATCTGAAACAATTACTACATAAGGAAATACGGCTGAGATTGACAATGTTTGCCCTTATTTTGCTTGGAGCTAATTAATCCCAGAAGTCACAATCTCATCTCCTTACACACAAATGGCTTTCATATATAAATAAACGTTTCATTCTTATTTTATTTTCCTTTATACTTTTTTTTTCTCTAAAAAACCACATTCTAACTTTATTAAAAATGACCAACTCTACTCCTCATCTTTGGCTCCGTGCTGAAACCAAGCCTATGGAACATAGAGCTGCATTGACCCCTTCCACTGCCAAGACCTTGTTGGATGCTGGTTTCAAGATCACTGTTGAACGTTCTGAGGAACGTATCTTTGACGATGAAGAATATGCCAAGTAAGTATTTTCTAAATGAATAAGCGATGAGCGAAAAAAAAAAGGTATTGGAAATATCGTGATATTTACATATATCTACTTTCAGGGTTGGCTGTCCTCTTGTTGAAAAGCTTAGCTGGAAGACCGATGCTCCTGCTGATGCTTATATTGTCGGTTTGAAGGAACTCCCTGAGAACGATGACTCTCCTTTACACCACACCCATATTTTCTTTGCTCACTGCTTCAAGACCCAAGGTGGCTGGAAGGAAATCCTGCATCGTTTCGATGCTGGTAACGGTACCATTCTCGATCTCGAATTCTTGAACGATGCCAGCGGTCGTCGCGTCGCTGCCTTTGGTTATATGGCTGGTTTCGCTGGCTCTGCTGTTGCCATTGATGTTTGGTGCCACCAAAAGACCAACGCTTCCGAGAAGTACGGTGCCTTGACCCCTTACCCTAACGAGGATGCTTTGATCTCTTACACCAAGGAACGTTTGGCTAGTGCTGGTAAGTAATATAAATGATGGGAGAAAATAAGCGAAACATTCAACTAAATAAAAAATGTATTTTTTTTTAGTTGCTGCCAACGCTAATGTATGGCCAAAGGTAATGGTTATGGGTGCTTTGGGTCGTTGTGGTACTGGTGCTTGCGATTTTGCCCGTAAGGCCGGTATCCCCGAAGAAAACATCATCAAGTGGGATATCAATGAAACCAAGAAGGGTGGACCTTTCCCCGAAATCATGCAAGCCGATATCTTTGTCAACTGTATCTACCTTAACCAAAAGATTCCTCCTTTCATCACCCAAGAGTTGATTGATGCTGAACGTAAGCTCTCTATCATCTGTGATGTCTCTTGTGATACTACCAACCCCAACAACCCTATCCCTGTCTACTCTATCAACACCACCTTTGACAAGCCAATCGTTCCCGTCAAGACCTCAAACAGCTATCCCCTCGATGTCTGCTCTATTGATCACTTGCCTACTCTCTTGCCCAGAGAAAGTTCCGACATGTTTTCCCACGATCTCTTACCCACCATGTTGGCCTTGAAGGATCGCCAGCAATCTCCTGTCTGGAACGGTGCTGAAGCCTTGTTCAAGGAAAAGTTGGAAGCTGCTAGAGCTTAATTAGGCAACTATTTACATATCATTATCGATACCATTTAGTTTTTGTACAGTTCACATAAGAAAATAAAACTTTTTTATTATTCATCTTAATCATTTGTTTGTTTTATTTTTAAAAAAACTTCTCATAGTTTTTTAGTACCTTTCAAAACTGTTACACCTGAACGGGATCTAATGAAAAGTCTATTCAATCAGTTAGATCTGGCTGACAAATAAATCCATCATATTCTCTTATAATTTAATTAATTTGGAATTGTACATTTACTTTATATTTTTTTCAGCAACCCATAGTTTCCCTACGAGAATATTACTTGATGGTATTCAAACAAGAGATCGCAATAAACGCGTTTTTTTATATTTAACAATTTGAATTGTATTTTAAATGGAAAAACACGTAAAGGAAGTCGGAGAAATGGCATGAGTTCATAGGTTTTATTATTTTTTTTTGCATCATGTCATATTACAGGTGAGAGTTAGCCGCGGTTGACATTTTAGAAGACCAGAGTTGGTTTTAATGCTTCTCTATCGATGGAATAAAAGTACCTTTTTATGACACAGAAGCCAAAATTCTAGACAGTTGAGTGCATTTTAAAGATATTGAGAGTGCTGAAAAGTTTAGATGTTTAAAGTGCTTAAAAGCAAATATAACTTCAACTGTTTTTTGTGCTCTTCTATTTCCATTTTTCTTTTTTCTGACCCCCCTTTTCTCAATTACCAGTTCTGCTATAATTTGGCCCTTTTCTATTCAATGAAGGGGCAGCAGTTTTTATCTTACCACCATCAATTTCCATATCGTTGTAATTGGGCTTGATAAGGTTTTGTCTAGTGACGAACTTGTAATTAAATCGACGTAAATAGCAGCAGGTTTATCTCTATTTGAGTAACTTTTATAATAATGATGTATCCTTGACCGCGAGGAGCTATGAGACAATGAGAAACAATACAAACATCTCCATCTTCTCCTTTCCTCTCTCTCTCACACACCCTCTACAACACAAGTCAGATATTTCTGCTTTGTACAATTTAAAACAAACAAACAAACAAACACGCATTTGTTTTCTAGCGTTGTTATTGGTGAAGTCTCTACTTGATATATATTACTCTTGAACATAATCGCACCTTGTTGATGGAAAACTGATTTTATTTTAAAGGGTTTTGTACTACAAGAAACGAGGTATTGTTATTTAAATGCTATTAAAAGCCATTCTACAAGACATTTTAACGACAGTTTATTGAAAAAAAAAAGTTGCTTTACATAAACTCACATATTTGTCAGATCTCTTGCATGGTATCATTAAATGATTAAATTGAGAGTGGAAATACAATACAAAGGAAAAGAGACACAAGAATAAAGTAAATGACGTAAAAAATATTTTTTGTAATTGCTGCACTGTATATATCAATGCAATCACCACTGTATCGGATGAACAATAAAGTGAGTTCCATTATAGTCATCGTTTTACAGCATTGGGGTAGTCTCTACGTTGAAAAGTTTAAATAGCAACTGGAAAAATATGCCCATTGATCAAACATGAAAATTGGATAAAATACATACCTAATATTGGCACTTCTGCGTTTCCATTTGGAAAGAACAAACTCATGTAGTACCATTTTACTGGCTCATTAATGCTAAGCAGCTCTCAATTTTTCCGACCAGATCACCATTATCATTCTATCTCCAAGTTAAAAATGGATGGTCTTTCTCTGAGTGAACATCAATATAGCGATCATCGCAGCCTCTCTTTGAGTAAAAAATCCATTGAATGATTTACCATGGCCATGTTCTGCAAAGCCTTAAAATAAGCGCCGTTTTAATCTTCTACCAACAAGATTATTCTTACGCGACGAAACCTTTTCTAGTCACTATGCCAGTTAAATGGGCGCGAGCGCTTATTACTTTAGAACAGTGAGACAATGATTAGCATCCAATGGCGATACACGGAGGCTGACAACGAAACCAGAAATACATGAAAAAAAGTGTCTTTTTCTGAAAAAAAAACACTCACACTTACGTCATAAAGATCACTTACAATATGGATGATTTGCACGTAACACTGTTTCTTTTTTTCTAATTTTGTTTTTAATTTCCCGTCTTGATACCATTTTAGTCAGGTGTTTTGCACTCGTGGAACGTATACACATTAAGAAAGCACTATGAGTTCAGCTGAACCTCTCTCTTCTAATCACAACATGAATCCTTCGTCAGTAGATCATGCTTTGAAAAACAGAAAGACGAAAACCATTGCTGCTGACTTGGTACCTGATCTACATACTCTTCTTCCCAAGAAGGGGCTCCGGACAGAGCTTGATTCTCATGATGCCGAATTAACACGACACACCATTACTGAATCTGATTCCAAATCGATTCCACCCACTTCAGACAATAAGCGAATCTCAGTTGTCATGACAAAAGACGATGGAGTTGAAGAGTTACTGGTGGATACACCAGGATCAATCTATTCGAGGTCCAATGCCTTGATACCAGAATGGTATCGTATTGGCTGGACCTCCTTTTCGAATGCAACGAATCCCGGTGGATCACTTAATATAAAAGCGACTGTAAAAGAGAATGATCCACTGAGTGAAATATTACCGCTGATACTTTTTGGTGAATGGTATCACAATGCTTCAGCCTTATTGTTGACTGGACTTGCTGGATATGGATTAGCCTGTTTGGGTGGCGGATTGGGCTCTCTATTGTTATTTATTTTGTTCATAGGTAAACCAGTGTTTTTTGATTTGTTTTTTTTGCTTCGTTTTTGTTTGCGTGGGGGAAAATGACCAAGTTTATAACGCATGTTACACTACAGCTTCCTATTATCATACAAGTGTCAAGAGATTTCGAAGAAATGCACGTGACGATATTCAACGAGAGCTTGCCCAACTTACACTTGATGACAGTGAGGAGACAGTAGAGTGGTTAAATAGCTTTTTAAAGAAATTTTGGATGATATTTGAGCCTGTGATTAGCGCACTGGTGATTGAAAACCTCGATAATTACCTTAATGATTATCTCCCACCCTATTTGGATGCTATCCGATTATCCACTTTTACGCTGGGTTCAAAACCATTTCGCATTGATAGCGTTAAAAATTTCTCAAACACTGATCCGGATGTTGTGGTTTGTGTTGCTTCCAGGATAATTATTTATAGAATTCATCAGCTTTGAAATTAATTTGAAAAGGAATGAATTAGTGTATGGACTGGAAAGTATCGTTTATTCCAAATGATATTCATGATTTGACAGAAAAAGAAATCGATTACAAGGTGAATCCAAAGGTTATTATGAGCGTGCGTATTGGTAAAGGTCGTGTGGGCGCAGGATTTCCTGTTCTTGTCGAAGACATGGCATTTATTGGCCATTTGCGTATGCGTATCAAATTTATGAGTAAATTCCCTTATGTTAAAATCGTGCAAGCCAGCTTTTTGGAAAAACCTGAATTTGATTATGTTTTGAAACCACTTGGATCGGACTCATTTGGTTTTGACGTTAATGTGGTAAGTATATTTATTGCGTGCACAAGGGGATTGATAATGAGAGATGAATGATTTAGATACCAGGTCTTCAAACTTTTATAAGAGAACAAGTACATCATATGCTCGGCCCAATCATGTATTCACCTAATGTGCTCACTCTTGATATGGAGAAATTCTTTGCTGGTGATTTTGATCTAAGTAGGTTTACTACTTATTTTCTATCTTAAAAAAAGAGCTTCACTAAATAATTTATTTATTTGTTATTTAAGCTTCTGCCAATGGTATATTAGCCATCACCGTTATCTCCACAAATAGTATGGGAAACATCAGTAGTCTTGTCGAGGGACCACCTGATTGCTATGTTCGATTCTACGTAGACCACGGCCAGGAGCTAGATCGAACCAATGTATGCGAAGCCTCCTATAGTCCAAAATGGAATGAAACTAGATACGTGCTATTAAACAATCTTAATTGCCTGTTATCAATGGAACTAAGATCATCTAGACCTGGTCTGAGGGATAGACGTCTAGGAACAGCTAGTATTAATTTATCCAATTTAGATGGGGAGACACAGACTGAACAAGATGGATTGTAAGTTGCTGATGCTTTAAACCTATATTTATATTTATTAATGACGGTCTATTATTATGAAGGAATGTACCTCTTTTACGCAATGGTAAACCAGTCGCTGATCTTCGTGTAGATCTTCGATATTTACCTGTTTCTAAACCTGTCAAACATGCCGATGGTTCCATCGAACCTCCATCTGAATCTAGTAAGCTAATATAATTAAAAAAAGGGCCTTCATTATATGTGACTAATTTCTTGATTGAATAGACTCTGGTATTTTAAAATTGATAGTACATGAATGTCGTGATTTGCCCCAGAGAATCAATACTTTTGCAAGTATTGCTGTTAACGGTATTGACAAGATGAATACTTCTACAGTTAAACGGACCGGAAACCCCAAATACGAAGAGTCTTATGAGATGGTTGTGTTGGATAAAACATCTCTTCTTATGCGTATCGAAATCAAAAATGCATCAAAGGATGGAGATGTATTGGGCGGATTTTCGGCCTATGCTATTGACATTTTGAGACAACAATCTAAAAATGGAGGCTGGTGGGATTTACTAGATGACGATGATGAGTGTATTGGTCAAGCTCGTATTCATATTGAATGGAAGCCAACAATAATGACTGGGTTGTCAGATTTTGAAGGTGGTTTTAAATTTGATTGTAAGTACATTTATGTAATTTAAAGTGTGGTTTATGTAGTCCTTTCATTTTAACTTTTTGTCGTTGGATAAAGCACCACCTATTGGTGTAATCCGTTTTATGTTCTGGGGAGCTCGTGACCTCCGTAATGTAGAGCATGTTACTAACGGTAAAAGCGATCCATATGTCCGCGTCTTATCTGGTAGTCAAATTAGAGGACGAACTGAAGTGATTGATAATAATTTGAATCCTGAATGGGGAGAGATAATATATGTACCTATTCATTCGATAAAGGAGAAATTGATTCTTGAAGCTATGGATTGGAATGCAAGAACACGAGATAAATCGCTCGGAATAGTAGAGTTCGATCCCAATGAAATCATAAGCCAGCATGTAGGAGATCAAAATGAAGATCCGGACGTTTGGTATGAATCAAATGGGGTCACCATAGACAGGTAACTTGGAGGTGACATGGATCAAAATGGACTTTTTTAATCAAACATATCAATTAGGTGGTCACGATTGTTTTCCATTGACAGGCGATCATCCAAGGGTGATTTGCATTACTCTGCTGAATTTTTACCAGCCATTAGCTTCCCTAAGGGTAGTGACCCATCCAAAGAATCTATTGGAGATACAGTCACTAAAAAACGTAATAGCCACCCACCTTCAGCAGCTGCAGAGCCAAAATTACACTTGTATTCCCTACAAGGATATCCCATCAAATACACACCTGATGATTTAATTGACTTAAACTCGTACTCATCTGGCATATTTAGACTTAAAATTCACGAGGTCCAGTTTTCTCAACCAGTCCATGCATATTGTCAAGTCATTGCCGATTCACTTTTGCCACTTTACAAAACATCGAGAGCACGGGGCATGGATCTCAACTTTGAAGAAACCATCACCGCTTTTATTAAAGAAAAGGATTTTTCACGAGTTGCTATCGAAGTAAAGCCAGCACGTTCTAACGAAAAGGATCATTACAAGTTGGGACATTTAATTGACTCGGGAACGTCCATTATTCGACGTATTATGAAGGATAGGCGTATGGGTAAAAAGTTTGATGACGATGAGGGAACGTGGTTCAAATTACTGGATACAGAAGGACCTGCAAGAATTCGTTTAAGTTTGGATTATGTGCCTTTATCCAATTTTGTGCTTAATCCTGATGAAAGTTTGGATAGTAAGTTGCATATATTTATATTAATATGGTATAAATTTGCTTACTCTATTTTTATTATTGTTCTATCTAGACCAGGGATTACTTTCCGTAAAGTTAGTTCATGCTCGTAACTTAATGGCTGTAGATAAAACTGGTACTTCTGACCCTTATGTAGTCTTTACAGTAAATGGAGAAAAAGTGTATAAAAGTAATGTGATCAAAAAGGAACTGAACCCTAACTGGGCAGATGAAAAGTTTAAAGTGCCCATTGTAAGTAAACCTCCCCCCATTGTGTACACGCATATTTAAAAAAATTATTAATCAATGACACATTCTTATATATGTAAACCAATAGCAATCAAGAGTAACAGCTAGTATTCGAATTGAAGTCTTTGATTGGAATCAAGTGAAAGGACATGTACCTATTGGTTCAGGCGGTGTGACACTGCGTGGTGATTCTGTAGAAAGTTTCATGTTGCACAGGGTAGATATACCATTAGATGGCGTATCAGGAGTGTCTGGCTATGTTCAGTTGGAATTTAACTGGCAACCACAGCTTCTGATCAATAAAAAGACGCAATCTTCTGTACTTGCAACAAGTAAAACTTATGCACACCAAGATGTAAGTCTGGAAGTTGCAGGTCCACTTGCACGCAACTCTACATCTTCTCGATTTAGCGACAGTTATGCTCGTTATTCTAGTGATATTGATGACATGGGCTTCCGACAAAATAGTGTAGAAAACCTTGCGCTTGAGCTAATTGATAGTGAATCACGGGTAAGTTTTGATGATAACGCATCATCTGTCCAGTCTGTTTCCAATGATCTCGGTTTTATCAGCAACACAACAGGAAGGGATGGCACAGTTATGTTTACACTATTAGAAGCAAGAGGGTTGCGTGGCGTAGATAAGAGCGGCACTTCTGATCCATTTGTGCGTGTTAGTGTGGGCAAAACTCGAATGTACAAGACAGAGTATATACCCAAGACTCTCACACCAGAATGGTAAGTATTTAAATATAGTGATTTTCAGTAATAAAAAAGGTACTCAAGCATCCCCTTTTACCTGCAGGAATGAAACTTTCAACATGACAGTACCGAGTGAACCATATATGATCGATATTAGAGTTAAGGATCACAACAAATTAAAACCCTCAGTCGAACTCGGTCAAAATCGTATTAATATTTGGGATTTTATCAAACCGGATATACCAGGAGGAGACGCTGCTAATTACTGGATACCGTTGTATCCTACAGGAAGTGGAGAGCTACATATTGAGTTGCATTACTCTTCTATATGATAATTATTTATTTAAGCAATGATTTCAATTTTGACGATTTTTCCCTATAGTATTTTTATATTTTATAATTCCATATATTACATATTTTTATTATATATTTACTAAACAGCTTTCACATCTAGTATGCCTTTTGTTTTATCATTTATGTTCTCGAATGAGGTTAAAAAGGAAAATAAAATAATGGTTAAACTATTTATACAAGCAACAAGTATGAAAAAAATATACCCATCCTAGTTTTAGAGTATAATGATTCCACCTTGTCAAAGTTATTATAATTATTACTAGCGTGGTGTTC
>VCJL01000420.1:18003-28029 GCA_024139405.1 Backusella mclennaniae | reverse complement strand
AGCCCTGGAGAAAAACTTATAAGATTAAAGCATAAATAAACTTTCTACTAATTGCCCTTTTTTTCTCTCTTTATTTTTCCTGAGATTTTCTCTTGTTTATTAGTCAATTTTCTCTGAGACTGTCTCTTAATTGCTGTAAAATACAATACACACATTTATACAGTCCTCTAAACAGTCCAATTAATCGGACTAAGAATCAAATTTACTGATGATGTAGTTTTACAACATTATTCAATTTTTGCATACTTTTGGGGCATGCTCCAACAATCTCAATTTTCAGTATGCAAGAATGCTGGAATATCATGAACCTTAGTTTTCATAATTGCCATTATTTTTGCTATCGAAAAAATAAAGCTTTAATATGTGATCCAAGGTTTTTACTAAAAGCAGATATCAAACAAAACATTCTCTATTCAGAGCATAAAAGTTCTGAAATCGAAAATATTGTGAGCACAGAGTTAGAAATTGATGACTTGCAAAGAATAAAAACTATTGGAGCCCCCTAATCAAGCAAGGGAATTAAGCTAAAGTATCTACTGTTTATTTCAAGAAAATGAGAAAAAATTACAAATTAAAGAGAAAATATTACAAATAAATGAAAAAATCATGGAATAATCGAGAAAAGAGGAATATATCATGTATGAAGAATATATTTCAATCAGAAAGTGAGTAAATACAGAGATAAGTAGCCAAGTAGAAAGGTCCATAATATTATATTACATTCCAATGCATAATACCATGGTATAAAATAACAGAGCAACGCATCATTGTAAGAGAGGTAGATCTGGTAGATATCAGTATTCATCATTTGTAGGTTTTACAACAAGACATTTCTTGTGACGATTACTATACTGTAGAACCTGGACTTTTAACGGTTTTCGTGATGGAAATTAACGGAGATGGTTGGATTTTAGGCCTTACATATTTTTTTTTTTTTTTTACTATACCTTTCTCTTTTTGTTTTTTCTTACATCACCAGTACCATGGAGCAAACCATACAACTAGATCCAGAACAAATAAAATCTCTCCGCCAACGCTTTCTTCATTATAAAAAGAGAAATCAAGAAATTGTAAGTTTCGCTTTGTTCAAAACAGAGTTCACCTTATCATTGACAATGGGTTGATCAACACAAGGATCAGAAGGAAAGCGAACAAGAAGAAACACGGCTAATGCTAGAACAAAAGAAAAAAGAGGAGGAAGCCAAGTTGGAAACTGAGCGCTTGGTAAGTTTTTGGGTTAAAAAAGAAAGGAGAACTGACCCAATTGTTAATGGACTTTTCAACTTGTTTTAGGCTCTAGTTAATGAGCTACAACGAGTTGCTCAGATACAAGGTAAATATAAAGAAAATAGAGAATATTTTCAACAAGTTAACAATTGTTTTTATTTTAATTATTAGCGTCTAGACAACCTCAACATCCTGCGCATTATTTTTCTGCTGGATTTCCTACCATGGTAACCGAAAAAGAAGCCATTGATTGGTTAAGAAACGGATTTTGAAGGATTGGTTTTGTAAATAAATAAACAACATGTATTATAGTGTATTATTGTTAATGGATATGAAAGCTTACTTATAAGATGGGTTGATTCAACTAGACTTGAAGTGGATGCTTGGACTGATTCTGATTTTATTTATCAGATCAGTTTATCAAAAGACTATTGAAGTGTTCAGTTTTGATGAATAGTTTAATAAATCAACAAAATAGGAATGAAGTAGCGAGCACCACCAGATTTGATAAGTTCTGATTCTTGATAAGTCTTCAAGAAGACAAACTTTCCAATAATTTAATTAATCTCAAAAGAATCTTCAAGAATAAGGATATAAGTCGGTTGAGTAAATATAAGTGAAAATATAACTGTCCTTTATTAGATTGAAAATTTTTGAGCATTTATATAGAATTGAAAAGATAAAAATAATAAGAGATTTATAATGACAATTAAGTCACACCAGAAAAGAACGATCACAGATCGAATGATAAAGATTGATAAAGAAATATAATGATGAAAAGAAATATAAAAGAATAATTACTAAATAAAGAATTACATTGAGTGATTTAAAATAAAAATATAGAAAATAAAGTGAAGTCAACTAAAAATATAGAAATGACTCATGAATATAGCAGAAATCAGTCCAAGATGGAGAGGATAAGTAATAAAAAGAGTAACAATATTACGGATGTGATGATAATATAGCATTCGGAGAAGCCTGAATAATATAAGTTGGCCTTGGATACTTTATGCAATTTAATTTGTAAGTCAGATTCGCGTCAAGTATAGTCAGGTATGATAGGAAATTTTAAGGTGAGAGAAGAAAAGGTTATATAAAATTATTTATTTTCTTTATTAGCTAAAAATTTAAATAAGCAATTGCTGTGTTGAATATCTGTTCCGTTAAGAGTTGCTAAATCTAATATTGGACATCTTCTATCCTGCTTCATTCGTTTGGTTTTTAAGGATGGAATCCAATATCTTTTGAGCACCAGTCTGCCCTTGTTCTTTTGCCTTTGTTATGTATATCAACGCAAACGAATCATTTTGCTCACCATTAGCACCATAGTGGTAGTTTGACCCAGTTATGAAATTTTCAAGTGAGTTTTGCTTTTCAGCTGCATGTTTATGATATTCAATAGCTGCTCCGCCAGTACTTTCATTACTATAATTGGCATAATATTCGAAGCTACTCTCGATATTTACTTTACTAAAGGCAAAAAAAAAGGGATATTCTTGTTTTTCACTGCTGGCTTGATGGATCATTTTTCTAAGGTATGTTGATGCAACAGAAGTATCCATGTCCACACCAAGACCATTCATATACATATCGACCAGATACATTTGACTTTCACTATGTCCATGATCAGCAGCGTTTTGAAAATATATAAAAGAGATTGGATAACATTTATCCATACCTTTACCATAATAATACTCCATGCCGAGTTTATAATTGCTTTTGGAACTAGAATTGGCTGCGTTTTTTCTGTGGTACTCCAAACCCTTCACTTTGCTTGTGTCAACCCCATATCCATAGTAGTAGAAATCACCAAGATGTCGCATTGCCAAAATATTCCCTTGTTCAGCGGCCTTGTCCATAAAAATAAAAGCTCCCAAGTGATTTCCAGTGCTATAATACTGTAATCCCAAAACATGGTTATAATACCCATATTGTTTTTCTGATGCTAGATAATAGTAATGGGCTGCAGTTTTTAGATTTTTATCAACGATTTCTCCATTATAGTACATGTCCCCGAGGTATCTTTGAGATTCGTAGTGTTCTTGTTGTGCAGATTTTTTGAAATAGATAAGCGCAATCTCCAAGTCCTGTGTGGTTTGCCTTCCCTCATAAAACTTTATTCCCAGAGTGTAGTTGTCTTCCTTGTTTTGTAGCTGTGCAAATTTTAAGTTCCAACTAATGACTTCATCGCGGTTTAATTTCTGGTTATGAAAGTCATAAGTTGACATTCGATGTCTCCCTGCTTCGTTTCCATCATGAGCGGCTTTTTGATGATAGTAAAATGCTGTAGCATAATCGCGATCTACCCCTAATCCTCTGTAATAAAAATCTCCCAAAAGAACTCGTGCATAGCTATGATCTTGTTCGCTGCTCTTTGTGAGATAGATGAATGCAATATTGTAGTTTCTTTCTAATCCAGTGCAGTCATAATAGGTGAAACCGCACATATAGTTTTCATTGGCATCCTGGGATTCTGCAGATTTTTTATAATACTCGATTGCCTTTTCATGATCACTTTGAACACCCTTTCCACTATTGTACATATCTCCAATGCATCTAAAGGACGCACTGTGGCCCTGTTCAGAAGCTTTGGAAAGGAATATATAGCTTGTAGAGTAGTTGATTGTTGTATTTAGCCCGATGAAAAAGTTTAATCCCATTTTATGATTTTCAGATGCAGTCATTTCAGTCGCCACCTTTTCGTACAACGCATCAGCAGTAGCGTCATTCTTTTCAAGAAGGTCTCCATTACGATACATATCTGATAAATGTAGCTGAGCCTCAAGGCTTCCTTTCTCTGAAGCCTTTTTTATATAGAAGACTGCAAGACTCTGGTATTTCTCTTGAAATGCATTTCCATAATAGCGTGCTCCTATGTAGCATATTTCGTCAGCTTCTCTGCCAGAACAAAAATTTTCGTGCCACTCTAAAGGTTTTGATGCATTTGATACATAATCGAACCAATCTGCCATTGTTTCTACGAGTTTTGCTTCTCCGGTCTCTGTGGCACAATATTCTCGAGCTTTGGTTTCATAGTAGGCTGAGAGGGATTGATTTTCTTCTACACCATGACCGTAGAAATACATTTTTGCCAAAAGTGTGCATGCGTTATAATCTTTTTGTTCGGCTGCCTTTTTAATATAGATGAACGCAACAGAATCATCTTTTTCAACGCCACAACCATTATAGTAACGTACACCACACAGGTAATTATCTCTTGCAGTTTGCTTTTCAGAAGACTGTTTATAATATCTAAAGGCGATTTCAAGATTGACATCAACACCATGTCCATATTGATATATTTCACCCATGTATTTCAGTGACATAGTATCTCCCTGTTCAGCAGCGCTTTTGAAAAATATAAACGCAGCGAAATAGTTTTGCTCTACACCCTCACCAACGTAGTATCGCTTTGCTTTTTCATAATTGTTTTCTGGAAAAGCTTTATTTGCTAATGCGGTATACCATTTTTGAGCTAGTTGATCGTTTTTAGACACGCCTTGACCATAGTAATACATATCGGCAAGGTATTGTTGAGCAACATCATGTCCTTGTTCAGAAGCCTTTGTAAAGTAAACCAATGCAGTAGAAAAATCTCGTGTTGTACTAAGGCCATAATAATAATTCACTCCTTCTTCTTTGTTTACTGAAGAAATCAGCATATTGGCTTTTTCTTGGTGCCATTGGATTGATTTTTTTCCGATATTCTGATCCTTCTTGAATTTCTGTTTAAACCTGTCCAACATGCCGATAGCTCCATCACTTTTTTTGGAGACTAGCCGATTAAAGTAATTTTCCATTGTAGAGACATCCAAACCAAGACTATATCCATCGTCATGTAAAGAGCAGAGATATTCTAGAGCATATGTATGATCTTTTGCGGCAGCCTTTTCAAAATATACCATTGCAATTCGGAGCTCTTTTTCAATATTGTTTCCATGATAGTATTCGTACCCAATTGTATAGTCAAAATAAGCGGGTAAGTTAGAAGGTTTATTGAAGAATGTCATGGCGTATGAAAAGTTTTTAGCAATCCCTAGACCATGACGGTACATTTCACCAACATATCTTGTAGCTGGATAATATGCCTGTTCGCACGCCTTTTTTAAATAAATCATGGCAGTAGAATACGCATCATCTTGATAGTATTGAACCCCTAAATTGTAGTTGCTTTTATCTGTTCTCTTATTTGCTGACCTTCCATGATATTCTGCAGCTTTTTGACTGTTTTTAGAGAGGCCAAGTCCGTCTTGGTAGATTTCACCAATACGAGTTAGAGATTCGATATGGCCTGTCTCTCCTGCCTTACTGAACAGCTTCAAAGCCTTTGCGTAACCATTCGGTATGATACTGATCTTTTCTGTTGGGTTTGTAGGTTGGTCCTCATTTTCTGGATTAGAATGGGTCTCTTTGCTTTCTTGGATGGATTCAACAAAAATACCATTAAGGTAAACCATGGCAAGATTATAAATTCTTTGGTTGTCAATAATATCTATTGCAGCTTCATACATGTCCAGTTTCTTTATATAAGCAATTTTATCCAAATCAGAGTCTTTAACATATTCAAGACTGAGAAAATGAGTAGCTAGATCATACTGGTACTTTTCACTCGATACAATAAGCGATTTGATGGCTTTAACAAGGTCCTGCTGTATACCAACTCCATTATAGAATAAAGTGGCAAGTCTAAAGTGCAAACGGCCAGTAATGCTATTATATGTAGCTTCGCTGTCTGTGATACCATGCTTTTCTATTTTAGATAGTAGACGAGATAGTTTCTTTCCAATATCAACCTCGTATAAACTGTGAATGCGTATAGCTGCTTCTTCAGAGCCTTGTAAATATGCATTTTGGTAATAGCGAGCAGCCTGAATGATATTTTTTTGTACCATAGTGCCATGTTCATAGAGTTCACCACATTTAACCTGAGCAAAATGGTTCATTTTATCGGCCGCCATTTTATAATACTTTAGGGAAGCCTGTTGATCAATTTTTACACCAGATCCAAATTGGTATATTTTACCCAGGGAATACATTGCACGACTAGAATCTTGATTTTCGGCTCTGTTGTAATAACCTATTGCCTTTTGGATATCTTTTTCAACAATAATCCCTTCTTGAAACATTTCACCTAAGCGATATAACGAGGGCTCATGGTTTTCTTTGGCTGCCATCTCGTACCATTTTATTGCTTCAGTGTAATCTTGACCAGTATCAGAATTTTCATAAATAGATCCTAGCATGTGCTGTATATCGACGTTGTTCTTTGTTGTGGCAATGTGCTTGTATAATAAAATATGTTTTTCAGAATTCTAGTAAAGAAAAGAGGATGAGGGGTTAAAAAAAAGTTTAATAAAAGTCAATACCATTACTTACCGATTTTCCATTTACAATAGAAAGTGAAACTTCATGATTCTGCTGAGAAGCCCTTTGGTAATAGTCAAATGCCTTTGAGTAGTCTTTGGAAGCACTTTCGCCAGAACAGTACATTTCTGCCAATTTGTAAAGTGCTTTTGCATGATCCTGATTGGCCGCCTTTTGAAGGAGTTCAACAATAACTGGAATGTTTTCGTCCTTATCTTCTTTTTCGTAAAGCAATGCTAGTCTATAGCATGGATCCGCCATATTGTTTTTTGAACCCATTTTAAACCATCTAATTGCCTTTAAAGGTTCCAAAGTCGCATAGAAGCAAGCAAGCTGATATTGGACATCGACATTTCCCTCTTGTGCTATTATTTCAAACATCTTGATATAGACCGGGTCTTTTGTAAGTGACTTGTTGAAGGACAACACCATATAATCTGCCGCTTTTCTACATCCCATATTAAAGGATTCTCTAAGTAAATAAAACGCTTCTCTCAGATTTTGATATTCTGGTTCATTAACCGTCTCAAATTCCTTTTCGTTATAATTGCCAGTATATTCAGAAGCTAGAGTGGGCTCTGATACGATAGGGCTGTCCTGTGATTCAGACAAAGTAGAAGTTGGATTTACAGGATTGTGGATTTTGTTACTAGATTCACTGGTGCTCCTATTACCACCACCACCAAAACTAAAAGATGAAACATTAGACTCAGTCTTTGCCCTTTTATCAGAGCCAAAAGAGAAGTTATTATTTGGAGGTGGAGTATTAGAGGACTCAGGCTGCATGTTACTGCTATCACTGCCCCCAAAACCAAAAAACGAAGTATTAAACTCGGTTTTTTCCGGCTTATCAGATCCAAAAGAGAAGGTATTCTTTAGAGGTGGAATGCTATCACTGAAAGAAAAAACAGACCCTGTGGTCTCCTTTGGAATGGAATCAGGTTGCGTCTTTGGTTCATCATTGAAAGAAAAGGTCGTCTTTGGAGGTGGAGTATTAGAGGATTCGGGCTCTGTCTTATTATTGAAAGAAAATGCCAACTCCAATTTCTCCTTTGGAGGCGGAGTATTAGAAGAATCAGACGGTGGTTTTTTACCTCCGAAATAAAGAAGGGAAGGTGTGATTTTCTTTAGAGGTGGAGGACTACCAGTGGAGCCGGATGCTTTTTCTCCATTTGTTTCAAGATCAGTATTCTTTTTTTCTTTCAACTTTTGTATAAACTCTTCAACCGTCGTGGACGGTCTTGAGCTTGATGAAGAGTTGCCAGGATCCAATCCAAGAGGTTTAGTTGTAGCTAAATTATGTTGTATAGCATGTTTAGATGAACGTTTCCCGAGATAGATGCAAGCCAAATTATGCATTGCTTCCGGATTTCTCTGATCCACCGCTTTTAAATAATAGCTAATGCTCGCTTCCAAATTTGTTTCAAAGTCATCATCACCTCTTTCGTACAAAACACCAAGCCGCACTTGAGCCCTAACGTCTTCATGCTGAGTTGCTGCAATAGAATACCAATCAACGGCCTCTTGTGTATTTTTTGGGATACCAAAATGAGTGATATTGTTATGGCATCCATGTTCGCAGAGAGATCCTAGGTTATACTCTACTTTGGCGATTCCCTCCTTTGAAATATATAAAAACATTTCATAAAGCTTCACAGGGCTAGGGTGTTCGAGTGAATAAACCATTGGTGTTTTGAATATGTCTGCTGCTATGGTATGATTGGCATCAGCGGCATCCTTCAACAACAAGTAAGCCTTTTCGTAGTTTAGTTCAACAGCAACCTCTTCCAAATACATGATGGCTAGTTTATATTTTGCACCCACATGCCCTTGATCTGCAGCACAAGTAAAGCATCCAAATGCTCTGGACTCGTTCTTTCCTAAGTAGATTCCACTATAGTAGAGTTCACCAAGCGCGTATGAAGCATCACCAAAATCTTTACTGGCGCAATATTCGTAGTAGGTAATTCCAATATCACGATCCATTTGAGCACCACCAATACCTTCAAAGTAGCACAATCCAAGTTGATAAATGGCAGCAACATGTTTTTGATGTGCAGCTTTTTCAAAGTATGCAACAGGGTCACATTCAAAGGGTAATCCCTGATGGTTCAAACATAGTAAACCCAATTGGTAGTGAGCATCATTGTAATTTTGAGAAGCAGCCATGGAAAGCCATTTGTAAGCTTCTTTTAGATTTTCTAAAGAAGTGTAATGGATACCAAGTGTGTACTGTGCCTCCACATGTCCTTGGTTTGCCGCGCGCGTGTACCACTTGATAAATGATTTGGTATCACCTTGATGATGTATTATTTTTCCAAGGGAAAACTGCGCCTCTTTATATTGACCAACACTAGCAGCATTTTTCAACCACAAAAAAGAAAGGTGTTTATTCTCCTTGAAATAAGTGCCTTGACCATAAAAAGTTGATACTTGATTCATGGCTGTTCCGTCTCTTCTCAAGGCGCGATGCCCTATCTTTTTTAATTGTGATTGGATTTCGGGATCAGAAACTTCAGAGATAGATTGACGAAGTCTTGATGATAGTGTTCTATTTTTGCTATTGATTGACGGTTGATTCAAAAGTTGATCTAGACAGCTTTTTGCAATTTGATGCTGACGAGTCCACTCTGTTTGACTGATGTCGAGTACTTTTGTATACCACGTTATGGCATTATCAATGTTGTTCATTTTACGATAGATTCTTGCCAAATTAATTTTTGCATCAAGAACGGCCTGGTCGCACTGATCGTTCATTTTAGCAATCCGAGTGTACAACTCGATGGCCTTTCCAAGATTATTACAGGTATTGACTAGTCCATTTTCATACAGGAATGCTAATTGGTTTACTGCGGTTGTTTTTTTCTCATCGCATGCAGCCTTTTCAAATGAAGAACGAGCTTTCTGAAATTGCTTATTTTGACAAAACAAGACGCCTAATTGATACTGTGCATCTGAGGAAAGGGGTGATTTTTGATATAGTAGCTTGGCATGGCTTTTATTTTTCCTGATGCCAAAAAGTCCATGGTGGTAGCAAAAAGCTAAAAACAACTGGTTGGATGAATCAAGTTTCTCGAATAGTGAAGTATCGTTTTTCCAAGAGTTTATTCTTTCCAATGCGTTGGTATCACCCTGTAATGCTGATTTGATGTAAAGTTCAACCATGGTAGTCTGACCATCCAGTGCATAAAGGTCACCTAATCTCCATTGTGCTGGTGCATATCCTTGCTCTGCAGAAAGCCGAAGCCAGTAAAGTGACAATTCCTGATTGTTTTCGAGTTGGGTTTTATTATAATAACCTATCCCCATAATACATTGTGCAGAGGGGCTTCCACTTCGAGCTTCTTTAAGCAGATCAGCTAAAATTCAAATTTATTTGATAATCAGTTTTGGGTTTGGTAAAGAGAAATGAGACAAGTCCACTTACAGTTGAGA
>VCJL01000420.1:7283-17993 GCA_024139405.1 Backusella mclennaniae | reverse complement strand
TTTTTTATAAAAAAAAAAAGGGGGGGGGGGGGGGGAGAGAAGAGAAAAAGTAATATTAACTGTGGTCAAGTTTTTTTCTTTTTTATATAATTTTTGGTTTATTTGTGTAGCATAACAGTTTAGAAGAATGGGAATACTATCGATCAAGAACGCAAAAACTGATCGCCTGTAAAACTATAACGTTTCTATAAAGTATCTTTGTATTCGTTTATTTATTTCTTTTCTATGCTTATAAGCAGTAATAACTGTGTTATCAAATAGTCTTTCATCAATAACATTTTCTCTCGCGATACTTTTTAATAGTGTAATATTTGTTCATATGACTAGTTGTTGAGTAAAAGAAAAATCAAAAAATGAAAAAAAAAATGAAAAAAAATACACATAATATAACAAGGTTATACAAGCGAATATATATTGTTCTTACTATTAAAAGAAAGGGAGTCATATAAATGCATTTCTTTTCATTTTGTTTTATTTATTATTCTGTTCATGCTGACCAGCATGACGTTTTAAAATTCAAAAGGCGGAGGTGAAAATAAAAAATAAAAATAAATAAAGTCTCTTTTTTTCTTTTCCTCTCTCTCCCACTCTTTTTATTTTTTATTTTTTTATACACTTTTCACTTTTCTTTTTTCTTAAATGACCCAAACGATTGAAAAAGCGAGGTACATAAAAGAGAGGGGGAAAGGAAGGAAAGAAAAAAATGGCCAACCTTATTTTATAGGGAAGCTTGGAATACACTATTTAATGGTGCAACGCTAAGTACACTAAAAGAAGGTGCTATTTCCGGTACAGTATGTCAAAATGGTTTACGGTCTGTTTGTTGGAAGGTATAAAGATGAAAAATAACAAGTATACGTGTATAAATGTTAAATACTCTTTTTGTTAGACTTTTCTCGGTTATCTTCCTACTTTGGAAGTCTCGACCTGGTCAGCCATCCTGATACAAGAACGTCAAAGATACACAGATCTTAAAAGAAAATATATTGAAGAGCCAACGGAACTTATGAATAAGCAAGAAGACCTCAACGCCAACAATCCTCTTGCTTTAAGTGATGATGTAAATAAAAAGATGCTTCGAACCCTCTTTTGCATATACATAATAACCCCAAATATGTTGATTTTAGAATCCATGGCAACAATATTTTGCTGACTCTGAAATTAGAAAAGTTATCAGACAAGATGTGGAACGCACGTAAGTTGCGTATCAATTATACTCTCGTGCTTTTTATTTATGTAAAGTGTAATAGCTTTCCTGATGTAGATTTCTTTCGCCAAGCAGATGTACAACAATGCCTTACAGACATTCTATTTATTTATTGCAAGTTGAATCGCGATGTATCTTACAGACAGGGCATGCATGAGTTGTTGGCTCCCTTTTATTGGATCATTTCTAATGAAAGCATCAATACTTTGGATGAAACTCTATTAAGGTATGTCAGAGAGCATGATGATATTAATTTATATTAAAAACTATATTATATATAATTTAGCCCTGCTGATAAAGTCATGGGCCAAGTATTGGATTCTGCATTCATCGAACATGATGCATATATACTGTTTGACAAGCTAATGACCTATGGAAAGTCATGGTATGAATTTAATGAGGAGGTTCAAAGGATAAAACCAAAGAAGGTAAAAAAAAAGAGAAAAAAGTTAAACGGAGAGTGAGTATATGTTGGTATTTATATTCATTTACATATATAGATGGATGGTCTTTCTGCAAATATACCCAAGCCTACTGATGTATGCAAAGAACGAAAAAACGAAAGAAAACCTCTATACATACTAATAATGATAAATTAAAATAGAGTGCTCGACTTAACCCTGTTGTGATGATATGTCATCGCGTACACCATCAATTTCTTCGTACAGCCGATCCATACCTCTATCAACATTTAGAAAGATTTGGCATTGAACCCCAATTGTATGGAATGTAAGTTGTTGATTATTTTATTTGTTTATTTGTGCTTATGTGCAGATGGTTTACTTTTTTGTCAATTTTTACTAGTCGATGGATTCGTTTATTGTTTGGTAGAGAATTTGAAATTCATAGTCTTTTGGTATTATGGGATGCTATATTTGCACAAGACCCTACACTTCAAATCGTAGATTATATTTGCTTAGCTATTCTGTTACGTTTACGTGATCAATGTAAGTTTTCTACTTTTTGTTTATGGCAAGATAAATATATAAACTTATGCATACAAAAAAAAAGTATTATCGATGGATTATGCCGAGTGCCTGAGTTTACTTATGAGGTTACCACCCATTGCCAAACCTGCCAGTCTAGTTCAGCAAGCCAAAAAACTTCAGCAACGGCTTTCGGAAGACACGGCACTCGAGATTTTACAAGAAAATGATATCAAGGCTAATAAGGAACCAAGAGTTTCACTATCAAGTGGTATTCCTGAACAAGTACAACAACCTCTTCATAACAGAACCCTTCATCATCGAAGATCTCAAGGCGATAGTTTCTCAAGAATTACGAGTAATATGATGAATAATCCACAAGTGCGAGACTTGAATAAGGCAATTGCAGGTGTAATGGGTACAGTCCAGGTAAGGACAATAAAGATATATGACCTTTTCATAAGTTGACAAACCTCATATATGTATCTACTTATATATAGAAAAATGTAGGTATGTTGGGAGAAAACGTATTAGGCAAGTCAGAAGGCATAGTTGGCCACAGACGTTTAACAGTTCCCTCCGAGTTCCCCTCCGGTATTGATCGAATTGCTTCTGTCTATAACCATCATGAAACATCTCCTCAACAGACTCGTAATGTACCAAGAGATTCACGTAGCAATTCAGCCACCTCAAAAATACAGGCAAACAATCGCCAAATGGGTGAAACCATGAGTAAATGTATTAGTATTTTGGAAGAAGAAATTTTCTCTCTACCTGATCGTCATGCAAAAGAACTATCTATTAAACAAAACACAAAGGAAAACCAGACGGAAGAAAAGGATCAAAATAACGAGGAAAATGCAGAGGAAAAGAAGGAAGAGAATATCGAGTGCATGATTGATAATAACTGTACCAGCACATTCAACGAAGCAAAATTAATCCAGGCACTTGCAGCTTTGAAGCATGTGAGAGATGTGTTGACCGGAAAACAGCTTTATTTCGATTCTAGTATCATTGACACGGATTTGGCGAAAGCCCCGGAAATAACGGCAGAGGTAACAAGACCGCACACACCTCCTACATCCAACAAGCCAATACAAGTTGATATTTTAGACAGTAGCGTACCTGAAACCAAGCCGCCGTCTCCACCAACACCTCCTGTAGCACAAGTGGAGGCATCTGATTCTCTTGGCTATGAAAAGTCCAAGGCTTTGCCCTCCCTAACAAAGTTTGATACCAAGCTACCCAAAGTAGCCACACCCTATGTACCAGCCAACCCAACACCTCCTAAACAACAAGTAAAATACCGAATTGAGGATCTATTGTCCGATCCAACGTTACAAAGTCCTAAATCCAATGAGGCTGATAAATTTAAATGGATGCTTAATGATAGTGAGAAAAAGGAAACAGATAGTAATGAGCTTTTTAAATCGGTCATTGAAACAAAACCAAGAAAACGCAGTAGTTTTATACGCCACCGTATTGAATCTACCGTAGATCCTCTTGATGCGAAGAATGTGGATAATAGAAAACCATATGAATATGACATGTTTTAAAAATAAAAATAAAAAAAATGTTGTTTTGGGATTTATTTTTTTTAATGTTTGAAACAAATTCACTTTTTCAAATATAGATATTTATGCACTTTTGCTGGATGATACCCTCCCATAAATGAGAGCAGATTCATCTACTTTTTAAAAATCCCAACCAGTACCAAATCTTTTTCCAAAAAAATATCTACCAGAATAAGCAACTTTTTTTTTGACTCGAACGATAAAAGTAAATGAAAATGATACACTGGAAATCCCAAAGCATTTGTCAGCAATCACCTCAAAATAGGATAAGATATCTTTTATGGAAAATTGCATCATTTATCCCCAACTTTTTAACCAAATAATTTATAAAACTGTTGTCTCTTTCTATAACAAATCTGAAACAGCAATAAAGCTTATATATTATTCAAAAAGAGAAGACTTATTTTTGCGCATAATTCATTGCTAATGCTAAACTGTGAATGATATCCCTTGCAATTTGAATATGTTTATAATCAGGATCATCCGCTTCTGTGTGCTTTTCCAAGTCTATAAGAAAACGTTTTATGAGTTACGCCATTTTCAAAATTTTGTGTGTCGTTTATCTTACCTGCTAGTAATAGACCATATCTTGTTATACGTTGAATGGGGACAATAAGGTAATCTTGTAAGGTAAACTGACGAGTTTCTTTCTTTAAACTTAATTTCTATAGGTGTATTATTAATAAAGATATAAAAAAAAAGCCGGTTACAAGTATTTACTTACATCATGATATAACATATATCCTTTGTTATTCTTCTTTTCGCCAATCATTTTTACGTTTGGTTGATAATCCAAGGCACAATGTAAGAAAACGGCCATAGACTCTGCCATATCGCAAAGAATTTTACCAATATGGGTTTCATGGCATTCGGTGCAACTGTTGTTTGGGATAAAATGCTGCTGATAATGCTGTAATTGATAAATGATGTTGGATGAAAATTCCATAAGATCGGAGAGGTTGGAGAACCAATCCGCATCACTTGGTCTAACAAAGGGGCTGTTGCGTTGGATGGCTAATTGAAGAGGATCATGGTACATCTAATGATATAGTTTAGTTGTGCGATACTATAAAAGAAATAGAAATACTTACAACTTTGATGTAATTTAATTGATTCCAGTATGTGATTTCTGTTGTATAAAATTCTTGTAAAATGAATTTCCTGGTTAACAGGTAACTCGACTTTTTATCTAATGGCTAATATATATATATATATATAAAAAGAAACTATTAATGCAAGACATGATTGGGGTTTACAAATTATCGAAAATTTACCACAGTCTTTTTAAATGAAGCTGTCATATGTTGCCGTCTCTTGATCAATACTTCATTCAAGTTGCTTCTCCAAATACAAAGTGCATTATAATCAGATTTTGATGAAACCTTCCGTAAAAGTTTATGCTTTCTTGACTTGATGTTTGAAAATCGAATGACAGGCTCGCCATCCGAAAAATAAAGTGTGGGTATATCGAATTCATCGTCAAAAGAGAGTAATGAACCAGGACTACGTGTGAGTGATCTGACAAATATTTTCTTTTTTTGCTGGCATTTAGTAGGCAATTCGGGAACGGGTAAACTGGAGCGACGTGTCACTTGTGCCTTGCGAAGAAGCACGGATGGATTTGATGCGTGTATAGGACATGAGGGTATGAAATCGGGTCGAGCAGTAGGCGTATGGGAGTATCGTTTCAAAACAGGTGAGTTTGGTGTACTGCTAGCATGGTTATTCACATCATCTTGTTTTGATGTTGACCATTGAAGATTAAATAGGAGTTGAAGCGGAGGTTCGGGAGGTTCAACAGATCCAGCTTTTAAACCTCCATAGCCACGTCTAGTAGGGGGCGTTGATAGATATCTTTTAAGCGCGCTGCGTGATGTTTGAAACCATTTTTTCTTTTTTGAGTCTAGCAAAAGTAACGCCGGACTTTGTTGATGGTGATCTGTGCTTACTGGAAGCATGTCATCTTGGGTTACGTTGTTAGTGTTCCAATCGTGAATTAATTGCTTGGGGCTTTCTACAAAATCTTCTTCGGTATCGTTTTCATCAGACCAGCTGGAAAGTGATGGTAAGGAGGAATTTGTATCGTGCTGTAGTTGCTTGGTATTATTTGAGGCACCGTTGATAGAGGTGGTATCGATTTTAAGGCTATGAACTTTACGTTCAGAAGATCCCATTGTATTACTTTCTAGTAGTAATCTTTAAAATACTGGGTTATAGTTGCTATTGAAGGGATGGGTAAATTGCTTTTATATGTAGGTATAAAAGTATGGATAGAGAGTGTGTATTTATTAAAAATTATTATATTAAAATGAGTAATGAAGAAAAAGAAGAAGAAAATCTTTCAGTTTTCCTTTTTATTATTAAAAAAAAACTGAGGTTTCATTTTTTTTTTGGTATTTACCCCTTCATTTGCCAATTTTGGGATTATCTACGAAAATAGTCCTTTTTATGATGGCAAACGTAGCAAGTATCGTTCTATACGACTAAAAGAGTTAGGGGCATAAATCACACCCTGAATATCCTGCAAATTCTTCAGCTTGAGAGCAAGTGTCGTAAAACATCGTTTGAAGTGACTCGGCTAATTGTCAAATAAATTAGGCTACATATCGTGTTTTTATATATAAACATAGATCATAAGATCGCTTCTACTGATTGTAATAGAGTCTCAAGATAACAATAATAATTAAAAAAGTGAACCCAATTGATGAAATTCCATGCTATTCATCACGCTATACAAAAACATTTCAAACACATATATAGAAAAAAACATACTATTGTTGGGACACCAATTGAAGTCGGGATTAAGAAGGTCAAATTAATTTTATTTTTTATTTTATAATTCCCGGTTTGGTTCAATGCGAAACAGGTATAAAAGAATCATCTCGAACTTCCAATGTGAACCGAGCGTAATACTCTAAATTGTTGTATCGTTTCGAGCATTAATAATAATAATAATAATAATAAAAGCAAGTTGATTACTATTGGTTTGCTTACCTGGCCACATTCTCCATTGCCTTTCTCTTTACTCTGTCTTTTGGAGGTAAAACTTCGTTTTGACTTGCTGTTGTCCTCAAGAGCCTATTATATTATTGTCAAGTTGATTATTACGTAATAGAAACATTTTAACTTACTTTTCAAATAAAATAATAATATCACGTCCATTTAGGCGATTGTATTTACGGTTTCTTATTTGAGGAGTGAGATAATCTTCTGGATTCTCACAATTGGTGGCAAGATCGAGAAGCTATTTTTTTTTGTTATTGTTATAAAAGTTGATAGATTAGACAACACAAAAAATAATAATAAACAAAAAGTGAAACCATGGTTACCTGTCGAAGTTCGACAAATGTGTCAGTCACGGTTGGATCGCCGAGTCCACGTACAAAATCTTCAATAAATCGAATATCAATATCAAAATTTCCAAGGGCTATTTCGGTTATTTGCCTTTGTTCTGTATCTAATAACAAGCCCTACATATAAACGATGGACTAAGAATTGTATCAACCGAAATAAGCAAAATCATATTTTACCTTCATAGATTGACTGAGATGCTCCAGGCAATCAAAGTATAACAAACTTTTTATTGTTTCTGGCAAGTTCAACAATGCTGCATTTGTAACATTGGTCAAGAAGGTGACAAGATCTTGAAGATTAGGACTTGGCTGTGTTTGTTTTTCATTGGTGTCCCTTTTTAATTTTTACCATATTATAAATTAATATCATGTCATAAAAGCTGGATGGGCTTATATTTTCCTAATTTGTTCATTTTGTCAATCATAAACTTACCAATCATATTCAAACAATTCCAAAAACTCATCCAATTTAGAATTCACCAACTCGAAAATGCGCTTCTCGGCCCTTCTTCTCGTTTCGTTAAAAGTTGAGGTTGCCTTTAAATGAATATGTCCTGATCTATGGAAGGAACGGGTTTCCATCAAGAGCATTTCAAAGTCAGGACAGGTCGATTCAAAGTATTCGATATTGATAATGATTTGCACAATCTGTGATAGATTAGTGGATTGTAATTTCTTTAATAAAATTGCGTTGACTTTTTGAATCAAAAGACTGTCGACTGCTTTTTTTAAAATATCGTCCATTTCACCATGTGTTTGTGAAAATCCTTCTGCAAACTGATAGAATTGGTGCACAAAATAGCTTACATCTCGACAACAGGTAGGGAATACTTTAGAAAACGGCAATCGTAATGGGAACCTATATTATTCACAGTGTTAAAATAGAAATTGTGCCAATAGAAAATAATACAACTTACCCATAACGTTCGATAAACGAGCGATCAGGTCTGAAGCGAGTAAACTGCATGACTTCTCTTAATTCCTTTTCATTTTCTACAGTCATTGGCATGCATTCATCTTCCTCAACAATCTATCATTTATTCATTTAATATACATGTATATCTGCTTGAATGTATTATAAACTTACCTTTTCAAATACTTGACTGTATTGGTTAATCAACAATTCGGAATATCGTTGGAAAAGTGTCAATAAAGTCTCTTGTAAAGGTTTTACAGAATAATCAAAGCCCTAAAAAAAAATCATGAATAGAAAACAACTTAGCCTCCTCCTTTTTTTCATTATGCAATGTAGACCAACACGGTACCTCTAATGTCTGGATAAATATTAAAAGAGAGAATTTTATTCTCAAAAACAATTCTGGATCTCGACAACCTTTTAGACTTTCTGATACAACCAAGATGACTTTACCGGTGACCATTTCCCAAAGACCATCCACTTCAGCCTGACTTCTAAAATCTGTTGTGTTGTGAAGAATCATGTGCTCAATGATAAAGAAACCAACAATGTCTTGTAAAAGAGTTTCGAACGTTGTGAGGTTTCCATCACGTAAATTGATTGGCGTGGATAATGCAAGATTGGCCTGTGCTCTTCTATCTTCGGAATACGCCGTCTTGAATTCTTGGCGTTTTCCAAGTGTTTCGTAAACAAGAATACACTTATAAAGTGGTTCAAAGTCGATATTCACATCGTCAAGTATACTCGCTAAAGTAGATGTTTGTAAAGATAAACCAATAGTAATGATGATAGTAATAACTCACATTCTAGCCCTTCGTTTACTACCATTTCAATAGCAGAATTTACTTGATGATGCTGTAAATTCTTTAATTTTGGATTTTCAGTCGTCTTGTGTCTCCATCTCTCTTGTCGTTCTTGCATTCGTTCCATGGCTTGTAGTCCTATATCTCGAGATATTTCACGAACGCTATTTTTGTAAATGTATAAATATAACATCATAATTGTAGTATTCTTAATACTAACCTTGCAAGCCATTCCTTCAACTCGTTTGAGACGGTGGTTTTGATATTATTTTGCATAACAGGGATTCCCTGAGCTGTTATCACACATACACACATATCAGTTTATTTACTTGGTTTTAATTCTGATATTCGAAAATTACCTAGTATTTTAGCAAATGTATATTGAGAGACCTTTCCCAAATGGTTGTCCTCCAAAGTTCCCAGAGTCTAATTTATATAATTAAACATCATTTTGATAGTAATCTATTGCTCCTTCAAACCTTGAGTGCAGCAAAATATCTACTCTGATCTACTTGATCATTCACATTATTTGCTGATTCTAGTACTTTTAAGCTGGATTTTAAAGCTTCAATAGCATCCTCCACATTTTGTTGGACTTTTTTTGCATTTGTCAGTTCACGTTTCTAAATTCCGCCTTGATGATTAAAAGTGCCTCACTTTTTCTCGTTTAAAAAATACCTTTTGTTCCCATTTCGTGCCTCGAACTTGTAAAGCCCCATTGACTTCCGCAAGTTTTCTACGCAACTCAACGGAACCTTGTCTTACTTTTAAAAGTTGATCTACTGCTTGAACAAATTCCTAGTTTGAAGAAAGCTTTTTGTTTAGGATGACTGGACAAAGGTAAATCTTTTTCTTCTTTTTACCTGGTAATGAGCATTACACATGCGCTCAATTTCGCCGTCTTTTTTTCGAATCATATTATCGAGGCCTTCTAAAAAGGCCTCTTGTTTGCCTGCTTCTGTAATCTTTTTGATTACAGGTCCCAACTGTTCGAGATTTTCTGTATCATCCAAGGTAAAACTAAACTCATTGACATCTTTTTTGTTGTCTTCGAGTCGTTTTTCGAATTTGCCTAAATTGGCCTCGCTTGTTGTTGCAGTTGATGGCATCTTTGACGAAGGAAAGAAAAAGGAGAAAGACAAAGGAAAGCTGTGCGTGTTTTTCATTTTCTTATTATTGGTTTTTGAACAACCGCATATATTTGCTCCACGTGATTGTTTTTATTTTGCTAAAGTGCATGAAGCATTGTGAAAGTATTGAATCATTAGTGCTTATTCTGAGCATCACTTATTCTGCTTTAATTGTTAGAGAATCTACGTATACTCTTTCGGTACACTTCAAAATAGGAGGTAAGTATTAAATGAACTACTACTGTCATAAAAAGAGTTGCTGTAAAATAGGCGCATGTTTCAATTCATGAAAGATTCTGTTGGCGGATTCTATACAATATCTATTGACTCTTTGTAGAATCCCTGTAGACTGGGTTGGCTATAACTATGAGTACAACTATTTTTTAATAATACTATATTGAAACCAGTATTAACCTCTAATTAAAAAGTAGGAAAAAAATAGTTGATAAAATTCGGCATAAAACAAAAGAACATTAGATGTATGGATCCTGCATGATCGACGTGTTTGAGAGGTATGCCTACTTTCCAAAAATGTGACCTAATATAAACTTTTCCTGTTATAACTGTACTGAATTTATTGATGATGCGGATAATGATATTAGACTGACGATTACTGTTAATTCTTGGTGCTTCCTATTCAGTTTGTTTTCGTGAGGGAGTTATAAGTGTTGTCTCAACTCATTCATCTCGAATAAACAAAATATTAACTTTTTTATTATTATTATTTTGTTAGGTTTTGTGTCACGAAAGCACTTGCTCTTTTGATTATAATGGTTTAAGGAACGTGTATATATAATAATA
>VCJL01000415.1:0-10628 GCA_024139405.1 Backusella mclennaniae | reverse complement strand
TTTTTTCCATTTTTTTTTTTTTTTTTTTGAACATAACAGGAATATTAGAAGATTTATACTAAAAAAACGAAACAGAAAAAAACAGAAAAAAAACAGAAAAATACATTACTGTGAGACGCTTAGCAGGATCCACAACAAGGATTCTTCGAATAAGATCTTGTGCCTGACGTGATATATTATCTGGCATGATATATTTACCTGATTTAACCTAGAAAAAAAATGCATCAGTGTATTTCTTTTTTTTTCTTTTTTTTTAGTCTACCTTTTTCAGTAATTGTCTAATATTTTCGTCATCAAATGGTAAATGACCAGTTAGTAAAGCATAAAGAATGACACCACAAGACCAGATATCACATGAGGACCCATTGTAAGGTAAACCCTAGATCATTTTTATTAGTTTATAATATTAAAAATAAAAATAAAAAGTAAAACCTACTGCTACAATTTCAGGGCTTGCATAATGTGGTGAACTAAACAAACAAAAAGAGGTTAAGGTGTTGTTTTTGACATTTCCATCAATATATGTACCCGCAACTAGTTTCCAACATGGAGCCAAGCGGCTGAAGTGAGGCCATACCGAAATCAGCTATCTTAATGCTGTTTTTTGAATTTAACAATAGGTTTTCTGGTTTCAAATCTCTATGACTTTATAATAACAAAGATAGATTATGAATCAATCTTAGATTTATAAATATATCCATTATATTACCAGATCAAATGGTGGTGACAATAATCTAGCCCCAATATAATTTGTTGGAAATGATGTCGGGCTTCTTGCTCACTAAGACGGCCTTTACTGACAAGATATTCAAATAGCTCACCACCTTCAACATATTCCAATATAAGGTATCTAGTATAAAAATCATGTTAGAAGGGATGAATAAAGGGGATTAAAAGTGAAGCAGTAAAGTTAAAAGGTATTTTTAGGCAAGTGCATATAAAAAAGATGACTAGATGCTTTAAATATTCGATCGTTTACACCCACACATTATACAACGAACAGGAGTTTTTTTTTTTGCGGGGGAAAAAATAGGAGTAAAACTCAAGTAAGGATCGAAATTAGGGTAGGGGTTCTGTGTTAATATTTTTTGGGTAAAAGAAAAGAAATGAAAAACAATACTTTACAAATCAGATGAAGTAGGATCGTCAAGGACATCAATCAAGGACATGACATTAGGATGATGAACCAACTTCATGATGGCGATTTCTCGTCGGACTGCCTTTTCAATGGCTGGGTTTGCAGCTAAATGTGCCTTACTGATGATTTTGATAGCTACTTGTTCCCCAGTGTGTCTATGGACTCCTAATTTGACTCTACCTAAAAAACAGTGTTATTTGAATATTTCTCAATTTCTATTTTTGGTATATATGTATGTATATATGTATGTATGCGTATGTAGAATAGAGGGTGTATATAACATTTTTATAAATAAATATTTATATCGCGCAGTGTATTATATTTATGTGAGGGGTTACTGTGCGAATGTGTGTGTGTGTGTACCTGATGCTCCTTTTCCAAGTGTCTTCCCAACAATGTAATCCCCGATGCATTTCTTTGGTTTTTGTGACTGTATCGATAATGCACCTGAACTTCGACGTCTGTCACCCACTGTCCGAGATCTATTACTGATGGTTGCTGCTGATGCTCGGCGAGAAGTGGGTTGACGCTGGTGAGTTATTGTGGGAGGATAAAAGTACGGTTGATCTGTACAAGCTGTTAGGGTTGTAGGCATTCTTTGTTCTTTGGTTTATATATGGGAACAAGTGGATATTAAAGTGTAAAGGATAATAAATATATATAGAGTAATGAAAGAGAAAAAAACGGTTGTTTCTGTTATTGTTATTAATATTATAATTTATTATAATGTGACAACCAGGAAGAAATGAAGAAAAAAGAGAAAGAGAGAAGGAAAGAAAGTAATATTAAGGATATGTAAAAGTAAACCAATCTACAGCAAAAGAAACTATAAAACGACTGTCAAAATAAAAGGAGTTTATATAAGGGATGTTGGGTTTCTTTTAACGCAGGAGTGTAGGAGACGAGAAGAAAAAGAGAAAAGAGGGATTGGAGTAAGGTTGACAAAGAAATATAAAGAGGCTAGCATGTAAAAGTAACGCGTAAGCACATTACCTGCTTATCGAACTAGTTTAATCATAATGCCGTTTTCCTTACATGTCAAACAGCAAACTAAGAAAGAATGAAAATGAAATAGCTATACCACCACTTCCAAAATCTTTTTACTAATATTACTTTATATTACTGTCGACTAATTGATTGGTGACTATCATTTGTTCTTATTAATTATAAACCCTTTACTCCATTATGCTGGTGGAATTGATCGCACAAGGTATAGACTTCACTGCAAGCACAGGCTGCTTGATAATTTACTTCTTTGTTATATAACTCTTTCTAAACTCACTTATTACATTTAATGTACTTTGTTTTTCTTCATTATATATTATAAAGCTTCTTTTTGTATATTTTTTCTTTTGTTGCATATTGCATACCGCTCACCATGTTCTATAATTTTAGAGAAGTGAATCCATCACTGCATATCATTCACAGATACTTTTATAAAAATAAATGAGTTTATAGGCTATCTTTAAAATTTTTATGCGTTTCTTAAAGTTCTATTTTTCAACTGATGCACTAATGTTTATATATTCACCATACTCTTTAAATACCTGATCAGCTATATTTATAGATTCAAATCTTCACCTCTCTTTTTGAATATATATAGTAATAAATATTGTTATGAGATTTTTTTTATCAAGTATCATGCAATGTATTATATAATTATTTTTAGTATTATGGTTCCCCATGTTGGGGTTATGTATGAATATCGATCTTTTGTAGCTCAGCATCTTCTCCACCTGTCTTATAAATCTTATTAAACTTATAAGCTCGATATTTTATTAGTTATTTTATTTTACTTTAACTGCACAATGTAAATAGTAAGTGTTTGAATATACATTTTGTCTCTTGCTGGAAGGGGGGGAGGGATCAAGGTTATTGGTAGTGGTCTTGCGCTTCATTGAGGGATGTAGGGCCAAAAGGTTTTCTAATATGAGCGGTGTGGGTCGTATTACCGTAGGTAGGAAGAAAGTACCATGTATCTATGACTGAGAGACAAAGTAAACGTTGGAAGGTGATGGTTGTAATGGAAGTGAGCTGCGATAGACTCTAATAAGGCTTTGCTGTGAGTTTTTGATAACGGAGAAGGAAATGGTGCTATTGGAGAGAGCAATCAACTTTAGTAACACGCTATTCTTTCACCCTTCTAAGATATTTAATAGAGAATTTACAATAAGTTCTCGCGTTTTCCTTTTTTGAAAGGTGTAGGCTACACGTGCCGTTGTTCGATAGCAACAATGAACCAGAGTGAAAGTGCATCAAACAATGAAATCAAATTTCTCCTGATTATAACTGGGTTACGGCTATCAGGCTTGACCTTTTTTGAATGAATCAATGACATATAATTTTTATGGGCTGTGTTTACTGTATCTAAAGCTTGATTCTTACCAATGTAAATTGTTGGATTTTCATTCACTTTACAAGGTTATTTTGATTAAATGACGCTCTCATTTTTGACATGCAAGAATGTGACTGTCAAATTCAAAAAACAATAAAGGAACCCACCATGGTCGGGGCTAGATAGCACCTTGTGCACTTTTGTTTACACTTTTGACATGTCACGCCTCGTCTTTCAACAAGCTCGCACTTTGATGCGTAAGAACGCCACAAGCACACTTACAAGACGTGCTCTCTTCTCAACAAGTCTTCGCAGTTTTCAACAACAGCAGCAACAGACAGAGCAGGATAAGAAAGTTACTCATTTTGGTTTTCGCGATGTAGCTGAAGAGGAAAAAGAATCTCTAGGTAAAAGACCAAAGCTAAAAGCAATATCAAAACAGTCCCAACATAAAGTTATTTACATGATGCACAGTCCATAATGTGTTTGCCAATGTTGCCAGTAAATACGATGTTATGAACGACGCTATGAGTTTGGGTATTCACCGTATTTGGAAGGATGAATTCATCCGATCAATGGCCCCTGGTCCTGGCACCAAATTATTAGATGTTGCTGGAGGAACAGGTAACAAAAAAAGAGCGAAATACCACATTTCATTTGGTGCGTTTGAATTGATACGCAATAAATATAGGCGACATTGGTCTTAGATTTTTAGAATACTGCAAGAACATCCATCATGATAACACAGCCACAGTCAAGCTTGTGGATATCAATCCACATATGCTTGGTGAAGGAGAAAAGAGATTTCAAACAACACCTTATGCAAATAGTAAGTCTTTCTTTTTCAGATTGGTTGTGTCGGCCACTTACTCCGTTCTAAATAACAATAGCAAACCAAGCCAGTTTCTTGGTTCAAAATGCTGAACATCTTGATGATATTCCCGATGAGTCAGTCGATGTTTATACAATTGCCTTTGGTATCCGTAATTGTACCCATGTAGATAAAGTCGTAAAGGAAGCCTACCGTGTATTGAAGAAGGGCGGCCGTTTCATGTGTTTAGAGTTTAGCAAAGTAGATAACCCTGTCATCTCAAAGTAAGCTCCTATTTATATCCATCCATATAGTAACAAATGATAATAACAACAATTAGATTCTATGATATCTACTCTTTTGATGTCATCCCTGCTATTGGTCAGGTCGTTGCTAATGACCGTGATTCTTACCAGTATCTCGTAGAAAGTATCCGTAAGTTTTATTCTCAAGAAGACTTTGCTCAACTTATTAGAGATGCCGGTTTCAAGACAATTGGTAAAGGTTATGATGATCTTACTTTTGGTGTAGCTGCCATCCACAGTGGCTACAAAATATAATAGTACATATATATAAATATTAATAAAGGATTAAAAAAAAAGTGTGTGTGATATATAATCATTGTTTATTATTATTATTAATATCAAAATATATAACTATGCCGTTTCGTAAACACTAACTTTTGCTACAGAAACATGTTCATCCCAGACACGCTTCTCTATTCTCTTTGCTAATTCACCGTCAACATACACTCTTGGTAGAGGGCTCTCGTTGGACTTTAGCGACAAGTAAATCTTTTGCTTCTTCAATGCTCGGTTCTTTCTAAAGGTAATATGAATGACATCTTGTTTTTCTTCAGTGATGCTTTCAATTTCTGCTCCTGGAACTATATGACCTGTTGAGCCCATGAATCTATCCTCTGGATAACTAACTACTCTCATAAATGACCTTGTTTCGTGTGGTTTCAAAAAGACTTGACTCTGAGGTGCCAGCCAGTCGATACGCGAGTTGATAAGTACATTAGTGTGCTCAAAATAATGCACACGGTGCTCACCCCCAATGGGTAAATGAGCAGTATAAGGTAGAGGAGATAGGTTGGAGATAAAAAGATATGAACGCCCGTCACATGTGTACTCGACCTGGTAAATATCATTTCCAATGGTAGATACATCTTGTACTTGTGCCTTGGGCTTGGGGAAAGTAGAAGCATATAATCGATGCTCTTCTTTACTATAACGGTCGACATTATCAGACATTAATGTAAGCTGACCCATGACAATATTGACATTTAATAAAGAAAACTTTTCCTCCTTTGTCAACTTGTTGTTATCAGATCTGATAAAGAATACATCAGGATCACTACCAAATATCGACTGTCCCATTGCCCAGCGATTAATAGTGGATGTCATTGCATTTGCAGATGATACACGCTCTCGGACACTTGACATTCGAAGAATCGAGTCATCCCACCAAGGAGAAGCATCGCTACTAACACGCGAGTATTCAAACTTACCCCACACAGATGGCAGTGTCACGCCAGAGCCCAGTAGCAATGCACGCTTATTGGTCCATTTGGTCAGCAGATTAACGGCATCCCACATAATTTCTCCTCTAGTTTTGCCTAAACGCGGAATCATGGCAGCTGCAAATATAAAGTCCAACTTTAACAATCCATATCCCCAGTCATCAATGAAGGTGTTGAACACATTTTCGAGGTAACTACAAGCCTCAGGATGATAGATGTCGATTGCGTAAAAGCCACCCCAGTTAGGACCGGCAACAACCAAGGAGCCATCTTGATGCTTAAGCAACCACTCGGGGTGTTGTTTGACAATCTTGCTCTTGAATCCCACAGCATACGGAGCCATCCATATGCCTGGTATATACCCTTGTTTGCTTATATCAGCTGCCAGCTCCTTCATTCCGCGGGGAAACTTGACAGAGTTTATATCCAACCAATCACCAATTTGTGCTTCAAAACCATCATCCACCTGAAATACATCGATGGGGTAATTGTATTTTTTGAATGCATTCAAATTGTCTACAACGTCTTTTTCAGTGATTCTTTCGTATGTGTTGTACCAAGAAGACCATCCGGTCAGGTGGCGAGGCTGATTAAATTGTTTGTTTGGGTCATAGTAGTTTGCATAAAGATTCCAAATAGACTTTAGTTCGGAGGTGTTTTCTCGCTGGCTCACAAGTATTTTAAACACCGCCGATTCTCCTTTGGCCAATGCCTTGCCTTGAATGTCCTTATAAATACTGAGCTTGCCTTCCAGTAGATTTGCCTTAAAGTAAGTGTAAGAGACTTGTTCCGAGAGAGAGCCTAGGAATAATACATGACCACTACTTGTATCTCTAAAGTATGTATAGCCGTTGGAATGCACCTGACCGGGCAAACCAGTGTAATTGAAAAAGTCATAGTCGCTAAAGGGCGATAATGTTGTTAAGCAACTTGCATCATCTCCTTGTATTATATTATATTTTATATATTAATATCTACCCTTGCAAATTGAACTTTGTGAACCATGCGACTGGGCCTGGAATAGCGGCCATTCTGCTATATCTATCGACCTCTCTTGTTGTGCTCCAGCACTGAAAGCCTTCAGCCATCATAACCTGGTTATCCAAGTTTATATCGAGCTCCATCTCAAAATGACTAAGGGTCACATCGTCTCCTTGGTTTAGTATCTTGTAATGAAGCTCAAAGTTATCGCCATCTAATTGAACAGTGGACTCTTCTACGCGTAATTGGCCCAGAAGGACTTCTTTCTCGAAACGCTCAGAGAAGCTTTCTTGTTTACTATTGGCGAGATATTTTGTATTGGCAACCCAAGAGGCTGATGAAGAGAGAGTTGTAAAAGGCGTTGTCATTGCATAAATAACAGAAAAGAATAGAAAGAATAAAATAAAAATCATCCTACTATTAACGCAACTTACAAAAAAAGAAAAAAGATAAAAATGACCAAAACATTACATGCAGGTAAAAACAAATGTACATGTGACTTGAAGCGGTACCTAACGAAAATATCGTCTGTTCTGCTGCGCTGATGAGTATCTTTAAGGATACAAACACTACCTCTATCTTTCAAAACAATAATTGAATATGTTGGCTGCTTTGTGAAAACTAAGATGGGGTATTTTTCAAAATGTATAATATTTTTAATTACAAAGGGACAAACATATGAATGATTTAAAAATGGTGCCAGACCCGATATTTTATTTATTTTGATGATGATGCTTTTGCTTCCACCATCATATGCGCAGATTGTGGCGCAAATTTCTTTATAGCAGCAATTAAATCAGGGAATCTCAAAGGTTTAGTTACGTATTCGTCCTGTAATGGTTTATATTGTTAATTCAAGTATTTGGTAATATGTTTCAAGTTGTTCTATCTTACCATTCCAGACTGTAAACATTTTTCTCGGTCGCCAATCATGGCTATAGAAAGAAAAGAGAATATGTTAGTGATCTATCTTTTGAGTTAAAATCAATTGTCATACCATGGGCTGTTAATGCAATGATAGGTATATGATTATTTGATCCAGAAGCATGTTCTATTTCTCGAATCTTCTGGGTTGCCTCAAAACCGCCCATAACAGGCATTTGGAGATCCATCAAAATAAGATCAAAGGCCTGGTTTTCATACGCCTCTACAGCAAGTTTACCATTGGGAACAATCTTTACATGGTGACCAAACTTCTCTAAAATTCGCACAGCTAACTTTTGGTTTACAACGTTGTCTTCAGCCAACAAAATCTCCAGAGGAACAGACTTTGAAGAATCGCCTGGTAAGGCAGCATGGCTTTCAAGTGCAGATAAAAGTACATTGGCCATATCTGCAACATTGGTTGGTGTGTTGATATAACCAGTGATTCCCAGATCAATGCATAGCTTCATGTTGAGTAAATGGGCTTCGGGTGCAATAAGGACAATAGGTGTGTAACGGAGGGGTACAATCTCACGAATCTTTTCTGCGAGTCCCATTTTATCAACAACGACAGTATCAAAGAAGGGCGTGTGCTTGCTCTTACTTGAGTTTGCATTTGCAATTGTTGTAGCCTCTTCAATACTTCCTGCGCGGTAAGGTTTAAGTCCAAGATGCCCAATCTTTTCAATAACACCAGTTTGATCATTCATACTATCCAAGAATAGTACACGTCTATTTTTAAATCGTGCAACTTTCTCTGAAGTTTCTTTTTCGTTCACAGTATTTTTGAAGAGGTTGACCGTAAAGTAAAATTCGGAGCCACGACCATACTTTGATTCTACCCAGAGATCACCACCCATAAGTTGGACCATATGTCTTGAAATAGATAAACCAAGACCAGTTCCACCATATTCACGTCTAGAAAGAAAATGTCAGTATAAAAAAAATCCTGTATGAAAATGAAAAAGCTAATATAAACTTACGTTGTACTACCATCTGCTTGACAGAAGGTGTCGAAAATAACATGAAGCTTATCTTCTTGAATACCAATACCGGTGTCACTAACACAAAGTTCCAATCGAATGGATTGATCCGCCATACGAATGGTTCTTGTTCTGAGTACAACTTCACCTTGGGTAGTAAACTTGACAGCATTTCCAATCAAATTAGTGATGATTTGTCTCAAACGAAGAGGGTCGCCAATCAGTTGGTCAGGAATTGCCGAATCAACATGATAAATAAGGTCCAATTTCTTTTGATTCGCCTTTACAGCAAGTGTCTTCAACACACTGAAAATGGAGGAACGGAGTGAAAAGGGGATAGATTCGATGATCATTCTTCCGGCTTCAATCTTTGAAATATCCAAAATATCATCAATAATGGCCAATAAACTATTAGCGAGACTAGACACAATCATAAGATTTTCTCTTTGCTGGCGGGTAAGGTCTGTTTCCAGAGTCAAAGATGTCATACCGATAATACCATTCATGGGTGTTCTGATTTCGTGACTCATATTGGCCAAGAATTCACTCTTGGAGCGATTAGCCAATTCGGCAGCTTCACGAGCAAGTCTGTTCTTTTGAATAGCGTCACGAAGCGATCCAACCATTTGATTAATCTTGGTCTTGAGCGAATCCATCTCACCAGAGGCTTCAACGGTAATCAAACGAGAGAAATCGTTTTCTGTAGCTGCAGCTGAAATTTGAGCGAAAGCTCTCACCTGTGTAGTAAGATTCGAGGCCATGGTATTAACGTTACTGGTAATTTCGCGCCAAACACCTTCAACATCCATCACTTGAGCTTGTACACCAAGTTTTCCCTCCGTACCGACTTCGCGAGCAACACGTGTTACTTCAGAGGCAAACGAGTTCAATTGATCCACCATTGTATTAATCGTATTCTTGAGTTCGGCAATTTCACCATGAACCTCGACTTCAATCTTCTTACTCAAATCACCTTGTGCTACTGCTTTACAAACTGCTGCAATTGCTCGAAGCTGGTCTGTCAAATTGCTCGCCATGATATTTACATTATCAGTCAAATCTTTCCAAGTGCCATCGACCCCAACAATTGTTGCTTGGACGCCTAGTTGACCTTCTGTTCCTACTTGTCGAGCAACACGAGTAACTTCTGCAGCAAAAACACGCAATTGATCCACCATGTCATTTACCGTTTCCCTAAAAACAAGACAATGAATATAAAAATAATATGCATATATATTATAAACCTTACTTTAATTCTCTGATTTCACCCTGTACTTCAACTACAATTTTACGAGATAGATCACCACTGGCGACAGCCTTTGTCACTTCTGCAATAGATCGTACTTGGGTAGTCAGGTTACCAGCCATCATGTTCACATTATCGGTGAGATCCTTCCAAGTACCAGCAACACCTTGAACAATAGCTTGCCCACCTAGTTTACCTTCAGTTCCTACTTCACGGGCAACACGGGTAACTTCAGAAGAGAATTCACGGAGTTGGTCTACCATGGAGTTGACTGTAATCTTTAGTTCCAATATTTCACCTCTGGTCTCAACATGAATTTTCTTGGATAAATCTCCGTTTGCAACAGCTTTAGTAACCTCAGCAATGGATCGCACCTGATCAGTAAGATTGGCAGCCATAATGTTAACATTATCCGTCAATTCATTCCATGTACCAGCCACTCCTTGGACAACAGCTTGACCACCTAGTTTGCCTTCTGTACCGACTTCCTTTGATACACGAGTGACTTCAGATGCAAATACATTAAGTTGATCCACCATGTTATTCACAATATTCTTCAAATCCAAAATTTCTCCTCCACTCTCTACTTCAATCTTCTTGGACAAGTCACCGAGTGCAACGGCCTTGGTTACTTCTGCAATCGATCGTACTTGATTGGTAAGGTTGGCTGCCATGATATTCACAT
>VCJL01000414.1:0-13338 GCA_024139405.1 Backusella mclennaniae | reverse complement strand
TTTTACCTAAAAAAAAAAAAAAAAAGGAAAACAAAGAAAAGGGAGAGAGTTTATATCATTAAACTAAACATACAATTTTTTTTTCTACATGTCATATAGGAAGATGAGGTTTTGTTTGCACGTACAATGCACGGTGTAATGAAGAACATTGCTCATTTATGTACACGCGATCGTTCTCGCACATGGGGTGCCGATGGTTGGGAAAAGGTAACAGTGTGTATTGTTTCTGATGGTCGTAACAAAATCAACCAGCGTACACTTGCTCTTTTGGCGCTTTTGGGTGTGTATCAAGATGGTGTTGCCAAGAACGTTGTGCACGGCAAACCTGTCACAGCACATATTTATGAATACACCACACAAATTTCGATTGATCCGGATATGGAAGTGAGAAAACCCGGCGATAAACATATGAACAACATTGTGCCCTGTCAGCTTTTGTTCTGTCTAAAGGAAAAGAATCAAAAGAAGATTAACTCACATCGTTGGTTTTTCCAAGCTTTTGGTCCTGTTATTGAGCCCAATGTGTGTGTATTGATTGATGTGGGAACACGTCCTGGTGGCACATCCATTTACCATCTTTGGAAGGCTTTTGACATCAACTCAAATATTGCAGGTTCATGTGGTGAAATCAGAGCCATGGCTGGTACTGCTGGTGTTGCCCTCTTGAATCCTTTGGTTGCTGCACAAAACTTTGAATATAAAATGTCAAATATTTTGGATAAGCCTTTAGAATCTGTCTTTGGTTATATTTCTGTCTTGCCTGGTGCTTTCTCAGCTTACCGTTTCAAGGCTCTTCAAAACGACGAAAATGGCCATGGTCCTCTCGAAAAATACTTCTTGGGTGAAACACAGCATGGTGGTGACGCTGATATCTTTACTGCCAACATGTATCTCGCTGAAGATCGTATCTTGTGTTATGAATTGGTTGCTAAAAAGAAGGCTAACTGGGTCTTACATTACGTCTCCAGCTCTTATGGTGAAACCGATGTACCTGATAAAGTAGATGAATTTATTTCTCAGCGTAGACGTTGGTTAAACGGTTCATTCTTTGCTGGTATTTATGCTCTTTGGCATTGGCGTAAGGTCTGGGCATCAGATCACTCTTTCATTCGCAAAATGATGTTTATGTTTGAAGATTTTTATAACACATACAATTTAATTTTTTCTTGGTTTGCTTTGGTAAGTTAAATCACAGCAATGCATATAATTAATATAAAAAGTATACTAACAGGGAACTATAAATATTTATAAACAAATAGGGTAATTTCTATTTGACTTTCTTTATTTTGACAAAGGCCTTGGGTTCCGATTCCTTAAAGGATGAAGATAGACCTTTCCCTCAAGGAGTTGCCAACACTTTACATGACGTTCTTAATTACATTTATATCATCTTGATTGTTGTTCAGTTTATTATTGCTTTGGGTAACAGACCTCAGGGTGCCAAGTTTGCTTATACTGGTTCTATGGTTTTCTTTGCTTTACTGATGATTTATATGATGTTTGCCGCTATTTGGATTACTGTTGTCGGTGTTCGTACCGTTGTAGAAGACTCGGATGGTCAATTTATTCAAATGCTTGGTCAATCAACGTTCAGAAACATTATTATATCTCTTTGTGCTACCTATGTCATGTACTTTGTCTCTAGTTTCATGTTCTTTGATCCCTGGCATATGTTTACAAGTTTCATCCAGTATATTCTTTTATCACCCAGTTATACCAATGTTCTCAACATCTATGCTTTCTGTAATACTCACGATGTTTCTTGGGGTACCAAGGGTGATAACTCTGTTGCTACAGATTTGGGTGTGGTTAAAGCAAAGAAGGATGGATCAGGTGATTTGGCTGTTGAAGTTGATGTGCCTGTTGAAGAAATGGATATCAACGCCGCTTATACCGATCATTATAATGAACTTAAAAAATCTGTCGAGCCCGAAAAGCAACATCGTGATGCCAAGACAAAACAAGAAGATTACTACAGATCTTTCCGTACCCGTCTTGTGTTGTCATGGATCATCTCCAACTTGGCGTTGGTCTTGGCTATTACAAACACTAGTGTTGTCACAGCAGATGCAAATGTACGTTCCGCTGCTTATCTCGGTTTCGTTCTCTGGTCAGTAGCTGGTCTCTCCTTGATCAGATTCACAGGTTCTACTCTGTATCTCATCTTTAAGATTTTCACTGGATAAGCATTTCCTTTCCTATATTTCTCTTTTTTTCTCTATTATTATTCTTATTATAAATACACTTCTACTTTTTGCTTTTCAAAAACAAAAGCAAAAACAAAAAAAAACAAAGAATTCATCCCACAATAACTTATTCCCGTTTTTAAAAAAAGATAAATAAATGTCTACATATATATAAAAAGTATAATCTAAAATATTCGAATTACCTAAGACTAATGTAAGCAATTATTGATTTAAAAAAAGGTATATAAAACCAATGAACGACATTAGTTTATTAAATGATGAATAATTTATTAAAAACAGTCGTTATTATCATCTGATAAACCTAACAAAAAAAAGCCCTCAGTTTATTTTGACCATGCTGGTAAAATGTAACACTTTGGTCTTTACAAAAGCGAATGGTCATAGCGTCAAAGAAGTATCACAGTATATTAGCTGCAGCCTATTGTTAAAAGTAGCTAGAACCTACTTTTTCTAAGCTATGGCGCTAAATGTTTTTAGTGCAAGATTCTAAATATCTTTTTTTTTTGAAAGCTGAGCATATTTTCTTCTTCAAAAGTGCTCTGATCTCCTTTAAGGACATACCAAATTTAGACGAATTTCAATAGCGCTTGAAAGTTGAAAACGGGCTGGAATAAGATCTCTATTTGTTAGAAATGCAGTGAAAACAAATTTACGTGACTGTGAGTCATTCAGCGAAGAAAACACACCCATTTACTCTTGGTTGATACAGTTTTATTGCTTTCACTTCTATTACAGGTGTAAATCAAGTAGATTAACATATACTTTGTTATTCCAATTCTTAAAGGCGCGATCTGCTTGACTTACATTCTCAGAATTATACAAAAAATAGGTGAAAATTCACTTCATTAACTGTGGGAATGACCCTTTTTTTTTTCTTATTGACTAATACTTTTAGAAACGATAAACTAATGACTTCCGAATGCACACTGGACAAAGAAGTTACATTTGGAGGTATTAAAGTGTCGGTTATTCATAAAGAAGATCAAGTCATTTATAAGTTGGCCGATGGACTAAAGGTAACAACTGTAAACGATAAACAGCGACAAGACATTCTGAGCGAAATAAGGGCAAGGTACATTAAAGACAGCAACTTATTGATCGATGATCCAAACGAACCCAGCATTCTGGCTAGAGTTAAAGAAAACAGGCACGAAAAATATGTCAATTCACTGGCCGTGCCAATGAAGCGGGGTGTGATTGAGATTGAAGATGATTCAGGGGAAGATCAACACTCAAAACAAGATAATGCTAAAGAATCTTCTTTAAAAGCCACTCAAAAATATATAAAGATCGGAAACTACTCAAAAAAGAAGAATAAAAATCAAAAACAGCAATTGGAGCAAAATCTTGAATCAAGAGAGCAGAGAAACACGACTTTACAGCAGCACCAGCCACAATCACTACAAAGTCTATTTGGCACGACGCCACATGCACTATCTTTGGTTTTATCCTCAGAAGAACAAGCCCAAAATAACAAGGAGATAAAGAAACGGTAAGGATAAAAGACTGCCAGATAAGATATTAAACTTAACAATCATAGGTTTTCCAACTGTTTAAATCAGGACCATCTTGCCGTTACACACCCTAACAACCAAGAGCCATTTACTTGTATCCAAGATGCCATTGATCGCTTATTACCATACCATGTTTATCATTATCCAATGCCTGACTTAAATGCCAACAAGGTTCCTATGGAGTTACAAGGTATATTCATCTCATCTTATTCTTCACTTTCTAATATGAGCAATAATAGATAGAAGATCAATTGATATTGTGAGAGCACAAGGCTGTATGTTTGAAAAGTACAATTCTATTAAAAAAAAGATAAATCAAGTAAGCTGACTAATATAAAATATACTGTTTATACATTTACATTTTCATTGTTATTTGTGGAAGGATGATCGATGTACTCGCTTGCTAATTAAAAGAGCGATTGTCACTCGTCAAAAGGAACTTTTACAAGAGGAACTGGTTAAGATAGCTGAAAACTACGTTCAATCTCAGCAACAAGGGACTTCTTAGAAGGAGGAGTCTGATATTATTAATAAACAATATTTTCTGCAATTCTTTTTTTTTTCATGGCACCTAAAAGTGAATTCATATTTAAGGTTAAGGGAGGACACAGGTTAAATTCTGCAACACTTTACTGAATGTGTTTCATATCCAAATAAAATGGCCACGTTCATAAACCTTACATTTCTATTTGCTTTTTAAAAATATGGTGGTATAGTTTCATTGTTTTAGCTACATTTATGCAGATGGCGATTGGTATATACTTTAAACTTTTTATTGCATGATTCAAAAATGTAAACCATAATGAGAATAGGAATAGTAGTAGTAATTACTCTACACACAACATAAAACAGATATAGCTCCCATTATCCCAATCACCAAGGTGCTTTTATCAAGATAAATTGACTAAAGATCTTTTTTACAAGTTTACCTGATGGAGTTGTGTATTTTTCGAACCATTATTAGTAATATGCCTTGTGTATAAGGACCAGCGTAAATTACTCACAGTACCCAGTAATTGACCAAGTCATTGTTCCCACAATTTCATATAAAAATAACTTTTCCCCTTTTTTTTTACTTTATAAACGAATTCTTGGACAGCAACCACTAAAATAAGTTATAAAAATAAACAATAGACAACAATAAAAAGTAAGTCTTAAAACCAACATGGAAGTTTCGACCTATTCCATATCTTATGTTTTCCAGTCGGGATAAAATATAGCCATTGGGTCAAGTCAAACAAAATTGTGTGCAAGCAAGAGGAATTCTGTTTGAATCAAATATTTTGTCAATAGCCACCTTTTCTTTTTCTTTGTTTATCACCAGAGAATTTGTAAAAGGATTTCATCATCACAAGTCTGAAATTAGAAGTTGCGATAACCCAGGTCGGTACTTGGAAAAAACTGGTTTTTTTTTATATATATTGTGAAGATCTTTATGGTAACTGCAATGGATCGCTCAATTTATTATTTGCTTACATAGATTTATGAACTTGTACTTTTTCCTTTTTTTTCACTCTTTTTGAATATTTCCCTTTTTTTTCATTAAAAAGGCAAATGATACGAAGAGTTGATGTTACCTCTGTAAAATTATTTACCAACAAAAGTTAAAATTCTTTTTTTAGCCACACAAGCGGGTTTCACTTTGGATTAATTTGTACTATGACATATAAGGTCTTTTTTATTTATTGAGGATGGTGTGTTTCTAGGGAGGACAAAGTTTATGAATTACTATTGAAAAAAAAAAGAAAAGAAAAAAAGGAACTAAAACGTTGTAAGAGTATGTTTAATAAATAATAGATAAAAATAATTATGTTTATAGTAAGAGAGCGGCTACAGCAAAGGCAGAAGCAACTGTAAGACCAGTGATGGTCAATCTATTGGATGCACTGCTCTGAGAAGAGTCACTACCATTGGAACCATTGCTACCGCTGCTGGTACCATTAGCAGAGGAACCATCACCATTAACAACATTACCATTGGAATCCAAGTGAGTACCGTTAGTGTAAGGGCCGATAGCAGGAAGATCATCGGTATCTTGGAAGTTAAGTTGGCTTGTAAGAGCTTGAGCACGCTTGGAAACCCATTGGCTAATAGAGATGGTGGAGCCGTTGGTTCCGAGTAAACCGTCCTTGAAGTCTTGGAGAGTGAAGGTAGTCTTGGTACCAGGAGACTGACTAGGAATGGCGCGAGACCAAGTTATATCTTCGGCCAACATTTGCTCCCAAGCCTTAAGACGAGCATCAATAACGCTAGGCTTGAAGAACTTCTTGACAATGGTCTTCAAAGTATCTTCGAATACGCCTTGGTAATAGGTGTTGTTGAGGAAGACAGTAACAAGAGGGCGCTGGGAACCAGGCTTGGAGTAATTTTGATAAGCAACAGTGTTCATGCCAGCATCTTCAACACCATTACCGAAAACTTCATCGAAATCATAAGTAATAAGGTACCATTTATTGAGACCAAAGTCTTGGTTAAGGTAGTAGTTACTGGCTTGATACCAGAAACCGTCCCAGGAACCAATCAAGAAGTTGATAGCAATATGAGCAAGAGTAGGTTTAGGGTCAACCAAGTTGGCGATAGCACCAGGATGCTGAGCATCAGTGGCGTCACTAGGGTTGATTTGACTCAAGGCTTTAATGAATTCAACAAGACGAGCGTTAGTGTTGTTCTTCTTGCTGATAGTGTTATCTTCACCGCCATCTTCGAGCTTGTAGAGATCAGCAGAGTAGGATGCTTGGTTATCATCAATATAGACCAAGTTACCTTCCTGGGTGTCGCTTAATGCATTACCCTTGTATGTAGCACCTAAAATTATATGTGAGTTAGAATCAACTTGAGCAAAAATCATGATGTATAAACTATATACCTGTTGTGGGGTATTTCCAATCACCACCATGAAGAACATCATCGATAAAGTGAGTAGAGGCATCATCCATAAGTAAGAAAAGACCGTAAGCTTCATTGTTAATGAATACACGAACCCAAGAACCAGAAAGTGTAGGAGCACCCGCGGCGGCAAGCATATCAAGTGTCAGCTTCTCACGACTAAAAAAAAAATTAGATCGACAAGAATCTCCGAAGAAGGAAAATAATTTTCAACTTACGCAAAAGATCCATCGGTTTCTTCGGCACGAAGCTTCAATTCAGAGCGACCAAACAAAAGATCCTTGGTAGGATTGTTGTTGTACTTTCCAAAATCAATAGCCCAAGATTGCTTGGAGAAATCTTTGGTGGATTGACCACTGGTACTCAAACCAGCACCTTGGAATTTATAAACTTCTTTGCTGTTGATATAGGCGAAATCTGTAACATTGGCATCTTTGAGGGTATCAGAGGTGGGGGTTTTGATGTAAGCATCAAGGGCAGTGGCATTGACGGTCATGATAATGGTGGCAACCTCATTTGATGTATTGAGGCTGGTCATTAAAGCTATAAAAATGAGAAAGTTAGTTTGACAAAGAAGGGGGATTTTTTTTTCAAAAATCAAGACACTTACTGGGGTAGTAAGGATTATAGGCCTGGGGAAGATCAGGCACATCATAAATTGTTTGAGAGCGGTTGAAGAATTCGTTACCAGTTGAGGTCGTGCCCTGAGCAAGTTTACGAGTGGTTGTTTCAGGTGTATTTGACTGGCCGTTGATAATAACGTACTGATAACTGTCTCCCGAGGGTGCACTTCCAGAAAAAAGGTTGGGGTGATCGCCGCTTTGTTGAAGAGTAACGGTTTGACCGCCTACGGAAACACCGACATTTTGTCCTGAAGAGGGGAAAGCAATAACGGAATATTGAACATCGGCAGCAATAGCGCTAGATACTGCAATGCTTGCCAAACCTACGAAGGTCAAGTACCTCATTTGATTAAATAAAATTCTAGGAATGAATGAAGTAAAAAAAGAAAGACTATGAGATTTTCAAAAAAAAAATACCTGGTTTTATTACTTTTTTGATGTGCGCACCTACCGAAAAATTTAAACACAACAAGGCTATGTTAATGAGAAGTTAGGGTAAGATATCTCGTGGTATCCAATGTTGTTGGTATAGCCAATCAAAATGCGTAATAACCAGCATAAAAGACACAATGTGCTACTGTATTTTTAGATCGGTAATGTAAAGTATAAAAATAACCCGCCAGTAGTCTTTTGTGTATTTATTTTTTAAAGGGAACCATTTTTAGTAATACATGAAATTAGTGTCACACTGAATAGATGCACAAACTTTAATTTGAGATATAATCCTTTAAACAACTATTTTTCCTCTGGTACCTTGCGGCCTTTACTACATTGGGCTGAGCAAAAGTTATAATTAACTTTCACTAACAGAAAAATGACACCATTCTGACTTGCGGCAAACAAGTGTGGCAAATATGGAAGTGTCAGAAATAATATTTTAATATTATATAGCCATTACGCTTCTTGGTATCGTTATTGAAAGACGGTATTTGGTTTTGCGTGCAATTATTGGCCAAGATCATGTCACGCCCAAAGCCCATAATGGCTCAGGGATGCACAAACTATGGTAAATGCTATAGTGATTACTTTGTATATACAACACGTGTTAAAGTTAAGCAGTTTACGCAGCATTGTTTTCATCTTTTTAATACTTTGAAGCCACAATTGTTTTTCTTGGCCACTTTTTGTTCTTTTAAGACCGCCAATCACTAACAGAAAAAGGAAAAAAAAAAAGGTACTGTGAGATCAAATGCCAAGTCATTATAAGCTTGTTATCCCGCAGTGTCATAAAACTTCTTGAGTCACATGTAGCAGAAGAAGTGGATACAGCCAAAGTTTTCTAAAATAAGGTTTTTATCTTTTTTTAACAACATCCATTAATTGGGATCCGATAAGTTGAAAGTATGACACCAGATATACATCAATAGCCAACCTGTGGTATGTAATATTTTATTTTGTCCTTCTCTACTCTCGATTAAGCTCAGTTTTAGTTATATTTGGAAAGTGAAATGATAATCAATTGTATTTCCTTTCAATGACTTTATGATAATGTATATAAAAGTGTTACTATATTTTTCAATTAAAACAAAACCATTATGCCAAGCTCAGTGTTTGTTTATTTATTTTGTTTTTTGGGAAAATCAAGTCAGTTGACTTTTGATCAATAAATTTAAAACAACTATTTAAATTGTTTGTTATTGTATTATCTGGTAATTGTTTTGATTAACAGAAGAAAATTGCTTGGTTTTGAGCAAAAATATATTGATATGGAATAAATAGAAATTCTATGCATATTACATTTATTTCTGGTTAATGTCAATGTCTGTTTTTTTTTATTATGATGATCTTGTCAATAACTTGATGTTCTGGGGATCCTCCATTCACAGGTTTCACACATAGTGAATTTTATGCCGTTTTCTTTTTCCTTAATAAAAGCCCAAAGTTGAATGAAATGTAACACTCCCACCTGCATTGGTTCAAATAGTAGCAATAGCAATTGGAATAATGATAAAATAAAGATTAGTTAAATGGTGAATTGAAGTTACACGAATATTCTATCCACGACGTGTTTTTTTTTTCCCTTTCAGATTTATGAATCGCCTTACATAACCCAAAAATCAAATTTCCCAGATGCCAGTGAATATATCAAACATATTTACATCTATTTGCTTGATGTATATACGTGAGAACAAATGGGAAATATATATATATGTAATAATGATAACGTATACTTTCGATTGTGAAAAAAAAAGATGAAGAAGTAGAAGCCACCGGCTGTTTCATTTACCGCTTTGAACCGTATCTAAACATTAATACTCCTAATGTTTGTTGTTTACATTTTTTTTGTATCAGCATGTTTATTATCTAAAATATTAGCAAAACTAGCGCGATTATATGAGTATTGTATTCAACTCTAATCTACCCCTTGATAAGATTGTCCAAGTCTTAGTTCGGAGTTCACTGTAAGCTGCACTATGCTGGAACAAGACTTGATTTAAACTATTTAATCATCTCAGTCCAAATGAACAAAGCCAGCTTTACATAATCGTATTATCCTTGCAGAAGTTTTTAAAAAAAAAGAAATAATATTTCGAATCAAATCCATGAGCATCATTTCTTTCTTTTTTCCCTTTCGGGTGAACAAAAAAAAAAAAAAAAAGGAACCGTCTTTTTTTTTGCTATGGGGCTGAATATTGGGAATAGTACCACCTATCCTTAGCCTCTGTTGTACATGACAATAGAGATTGGTAACAGGTTTCGCGGCAGCTCTGTTTATACAACGAAAATCGTTTGATGTTTTGATTTTGACGATCACTTTTGATTTCTTTTTTCAGTGTATGGAATATTGATAAGAATAGAACAAAGCACTACACATCTATTTACATTTATGTGTCTGCGATAGTGGTGGTAATAGTACTGGTCAATTTACATTCATGGTCTTTGAATGTTTTGAATAACAAAGGCACCATAAACTAAGTTCAGTGTTATTCGTACTTTCCAACTAGTCTTAAACTATCTTGAAATCTTGATAAAAACAAGAATAGTGGAAAGTAATAATTTAAATATAATTTTTGCTCCTTCAACCTTCAATCGTCTTGTTGCTATTCATTGCTATTACTATCGTGCTTAATGTTATGGGTTATTCCAAAGTTGGAATATTTTCATACACATCATCAGAGACCAAAGAAATTACTCATGTTAAAAAAGAAAGATGAACAAAACGGATAGGGCTGATTTTGTGATCCACTATTTGTGTGGATTAGGGAAGGAATCGACCGAAGGTGTTTGTGCTCAAATGATAAGCTTTTTGATTGTTTGTTTATTTTTATTTTTAGATGTAATGTGATGTTGTGGTAAAAATAATAGCTCAGTGAGTGTCACCTTTATAAAATTTTACTCCTCTCAACCGTTAAACGTCTATGGTTAGTTTTAATAGAGAAATCTTCCTTCACTCACAAAAAAGCGAGTACCTAGCCATCTAAAAATAACATGCTCAGCCCGGTGCATACTCTAATTGTATTAAGCTGTTTCAAGAGCTTCTTCTTTTCCATGTAGTTTATCTAAGCTGGCCTTGAATCCAGGAACTGCATATCAATCAGAAGAAAACGAACGATCCGATTTTCAAAGGATTTATTCATGCTCTTTTCATAGAATATATCTTGTATTTGAAACATATAATTAAATTAGTACCTTGATTGATTTATATTTATCGTAGTAAACTGGCTTATACATGTACACATAAATATTTGTATACATAATATCCGTTTTTTGATTTTAAGTCTAAAAAGAATACAAAACTTTAAAGTAGCTAGTGTAATTTAATGGATTTCATGCATTTGAACCGTTTAACAGTTTAACAGTTTAGGAATATTTACCCATATTAGTTAATACTCAATAGCAAAGTGTTTCTTTCATTTTTGTATTCAGAACTATCATTTTTTTTTTCACTCAAAGTTTTATTGTTGAATAGTATTACAGTAGTCTCAATTTTGGATACAGAAGGGTGAATCAAAATAGGGTTTCCAGTTTCCGAAGTCGTGTTTAAGTTTCTGTTAGAGCCAATAAAACCAAGCTATGCAGCAGGGATATTGTTTTCAACTACCTTTTCCATCAAAAATGGTGTTTCCAATTGGGCAAAGTTTCCAAACTCGGTGTATCCAAAATCGAGACTCTATTGTACAATTCTGGATTAAAAACAAAAGGGCTTTGTAATGAATACAAAATAAATAAATAATGTGTGAAAAAGAATAAATAAAAAAAGAGATGTGTATGCCACAAAGACGTCGTGAGAGATATTAAACAGAAAATAAAAACTTGGAAATGCAGAAATGCATTAAAAGAATTCGACCTGTCATGTTCGCCTATAATACACATGTGCTGTCTTCAAGGAATATTATGAATTGTTAGCAAGAGAACAAAGTCCTTCCTGCTAGTGCTTTAATAGAGTTTACGCGTTGTACAAGCTAATGTTGTGCGAAATCATGTAAATGCCACCAGTTCTTCTTTTTTTACTTTTTGAGCCAAGGCTAGGTTCTAGTACCCAACGACCTTTTTATTTTAGTTCTAAAACATCAATATTTAACAAAATTGGACAAATATAATTGTTAAAAAAAAGTACATTTTCAATCCATTCATAATCATGGTGTTATCAATATTGACATGCTATTTTTTTCATAAGAAATGGATTGGATCACCACGCTAGCCATCATACATTTTTCAACGCCTTGTTGTTTTTCTATGACATGAAAATTATTTTGGTCACAAAGTTTTCTTACATAAACATTTGTGTTTCATCTTTTCAAATACCTTGCTAAAATACTAATTCTTACTATCTTTACAAGTATATGTTTACATTACTGTCAACTTGATTGTTTTATAATGTATAAGAATACGAAAATGGATGAATTGCGCATTTTTAAAAGTGTAATTGGATAAAAAGAAATGAGAGAAAAAAAGAAGCAAAGGAAGGTGATGAGAAGATGAGTAAGAAACATAAATATGTCATAATTGACGAAGGTTTTGGAAAATAGTAATTTATTGCAGTGTTTTCTTCTAAAAGAAACTTTAACGCGTGGATTACTGTTATTCCCCAGATTTTTTTTTTTTTTAAAAAATAAGTACTCTTTATTTCTCGATCTCAGCAGATTTTTTTAATTTATGCTTCCAGTTTTGTTATCAGTAAACCTATTTATAAGTGATGCTTTGTGATAGCATTTGATAATTCAAGGTTACAGTGTATAACATGAGCACATATCTCATTTTTCTTGGATGGAAAATATCCAACAAGAATAGCTTTGTCAAATATTGTTCTGATTAAATTCAATATTGACTTTTTGCAGAATATAGTATGTAATTCTCACACCATGTATTGTTTAAGCAATTAGTACTTGAACAATGCCATTGAATCACTACATAACATTTATTGTTTAGCCGGTATTATTCCTAAACTTTTTAGAACTGGAAATGAATTTCACCTTGACTAAAACGAAAGCATCTATTGATAGCTACAGTTATATATATGGAATAGTCAATTGAATTACCTTGCTTTGTCAATTTGGGGACAATTAGGCTTTTTATGGAGAAGCAGTAGTATCCATTTACAATAAATATTTTTACTAAATATAAAAAATATGTATTCATTTTTTAAGCTCAATTTCTGTTTTTCTTCTTTCTCGAATGTACAATGCGTGATTACAGAATTAGGCTGTCAGTGTACCTGTTGGAACCATCATCATATCGAGAAATTACATAGAGGTTAGAAGGATTTCAGAATGTCCAGAAAGATGCGAAAGGGTACAGATATAATCAGCTCTTTTCTTATTCTTTTTCCTTATCAATAATAGTTTATACTATGTAACCACTAGTTTACTTGATTTATTTATAATAATAGTTTCAATGCATTCTTTACTAAAATATAATATGGAATTTATTAAAAGTCGTATATATTGATATACTTTTCTCCTAGCCGCTTTTTTCATGTATACCATCCAAATTAATGTCATCTCAAAGTCGATTTGACTATGACGATCAAATCCCGTCAAATTAAAAGTGGTGGATTAACTATTGCCTATTGAAACAATGTCTTTTATTATAGCAGACCATTATTTCACTCAACATTTTTGAGTGATGATTTATTTTAATCGATCAATATGGTTGTGAACATATTTA
>VCJL01000411.1:11320-30655 GCA_024139405.1 Backusella mclennaniae | reverse complement strand
GGTATTCTTCAGTTCAAGTATCTCTCCACCACTCTCGACTGCAATCTTTTTGGATAAATCACCATTTGCTACAGCTTTAGTCACTTCAGCAATAGAACGCACTTGCGATGTCAAGTTGGCAGCCATTTGGTTCACATTTACTGTTAAATTCATCCAAGTGCCCTCTACATTCGGTACCAATGCTTGACCGCCTAGTTTGCCTTCAGTACCGACTTCTTTGGCTACTCTTGTCACTTCAGATGCAAATACATTTAGCTGGTCCACCATATCATTCACTGTATTTTTTAGCTCGAGGATTTCACCACTACTTTCAACCTCAATCTTCTTTGATAGATCTCCAAGGGCAACGGCCTTGGTCACTTCAGCAATGGAACGAACCTGGTTGGTCAAGTTGGCAGCCATCTGGTTTACATTCACTGTGAGATCCATCCAGGTACCATCTGCGTTGGGTACCAGAGCTTGACCGCCTAATTTACCCTCGGTACCGACTTCTTTAGCCACACGGGTAACCTCAGAAGCAAATACATTCAATTGGTCCACCATGTCATTGACGGTATTCTTGAGTTCAAGAATTTCTCCGCCACTCTCAACTGCAATTTTTTTGGAGAGGTCACCATTCGCCACAGCTTTAGTCACTTCAGCAATAGAACGCACTTGATTTGTAAGATTAGCGGCCATTTGGTTTACATTCACTGTCAAGTTCATCCAAGTACCATCTGCATTGGGTACCAGAGCTTGGCCGCCCAATTTACCCTCGGTACCGACTTCTTTAGCGACACGAGTCACTTCGGAAGCAAATACATTTAGCTGGTCCACCATATCATTCACCGTGTTCTTCAGTTCAAGTATCTCTCCACCACTCTCGACTTCGATTTTCTTGGACAGGTCACCAAGAGCGACTGCTTTAGTTACTTCAGCGATGGAGCGAACTTGGGAGGTCAAATTGGCAGCCATAATGTTGACGTTATCAGTCAAGCTTTCCCATGTACCAGCAACACCTTGAACAACAGCCTGGCCACCTAGTTTACCCTCCGTTCCTACTTCCCTCGCCACACGAGTGACTTCAGAAGCAAACACACGAAGTTGGTCCACCATGTCGTTCACAATGTTCTTTAATTCAAGTATTTCTCCACCACTCTCGACTTCAATCTTTTTGGAAAGATCACCAAGAGCAACCGCTTTTGTCACTTCGGCAATAGAACGCACTTGGTTTGTGAGATTAGCAGCCATGATATTGACATTGCTTGTCAATTCGTACCAGGTACCGGCAACATCCTGAACGACAGCTTGTCCACCCAGTTTACCCTCCGTACCGACTTCCTTGGCAACTCTCGTCACTTCAGAAGCAAAAATACGTAGTTGGTCCACCATGTCATTCACAGTGTTTTTAAGCTCAAGAATTTCACCACCACTCTCGACCTCAATCTTCTTGGATAGATCGCCAAGGGCAACCGCTTTTGTCACTTCAGCGATGGAACGGACTTGGTTGGTGAGATTGGCAGCCATTATATTGACGTTACTTGTCAATTCATACCAGGTACCGGCAACATCCTGTACTACAGCTTGGCCACCTAGTTTACCTTCTGTGCCTACTTCTTTCGATACACGCGTCACTTCAGAAGCAAAGATACGAAGCTGGTCCACCATGTCATTGACGATGTTCTTCAAATCAGAAATCTCACCACCACTCTCGACTTCAATCTTCTTTGACAAATCTCCGCTTGCCACAGCCTTGGTCACTTCAGCGATGGACCTCACTTGGGTTGTCAGATTGGCCGCCATAATATTGACATTATCAGTAAGGTCCTTCCAAGTACCTGCGACGCCTTGTACAACAGCCTGCCCACCAAGTTTACCCTCCGTGCCTACTTCTTTGGAAACACGCGTGACTTCGGACGCAAACACACGAAGCTGATCGACCATATCATTGACGATATTTTTCAAGTTGAGGATTTCACCACCACTCTCAACTTCGATCTTCTTGGACAAGTCACCCAAGGCAACCGCTTTCGTCACTTCAGCAATAGAGCGCACCTGGTCTGTTAGATTAGCAGCCATCTGATTTACATTATCAGTCAAGTCTTTCCATGTGCCATCTACATTAGGAACGACAGCCTGACCACCGAGTTTACCCTCTGTGCCTACTTCCTTGGCAACACGAGTCACTTCGGTTGAGAAGACACGCAACTGATCCACCATGTTGTTGACGGTGTTTTTGAGCTCAAGGATTTCTCCACCACTCTCGACTGCAATTTTTTTGGATAGGTCACCCTGGGCTACTGCTTTTGTGACTTCAGCAATCGATCTCACTTGTGTTGTAAGGTTAGCTGCCATGATGTTAACATTATCAGTAAGATCTTTCCAGGCACCGCCCACATCTTTCACAACCGCCTGACCACCCAGCTTGCCTTCTACGCCTACTTCCAGGGAAACTCTGTTGACTTCAGCCGAGAAATTGGTCAATTGATCAACCTTTTTGTTTTTAAAATTAGAATTTGATCTGGGGAGTACATGTGAAATTGTTTTAATAAATACCATTCTGTTCATCGTGTTTTTAAGTTCCAGAACTTCACCTTGTGCATTTGCGGTGACCTTTTTTGATAAGTCACCCTCCGCAACAGCGTAAGCAACAGTGGCAATGTCACGGACTTGATCAGTGATTTTTTGTGCCATCATATTTACATTGTCCGTCAAATCCTTCCATGTACCACCAACATCTTGTACTACTGCTTGGCCACCCAGTTTTCCCTCAGTTCCGACTTCAAGTGACACACGTGTAACCTCGGTTGCAAAAGTAGACAGCTAATAATAGATCATTTTAACAACATGGATTTCCAAAATAAAAAAAAGCGAGATTTGTGAAAATCAAAATATGAATTGAGGGAGAAGAGGGTTTTACCTGGTCTACCATTGTATTAATGGTTTTCTTTAAATCCAACATTTCGCCCTTCACTTCGACAACGACTTTTTTTGTAAGGTCACCGCGAGCTACTGCTTTTGATACATGAGCAATATCACGTACTTGGTTTGTCAAGTTTGTAGACATTGTGTTTACATTATCGGTAAGTTCTTTCCATATGCCATTTACACCCGCTACCTTTGCTTGCACTCCTAGTTTCCCTTCAGTACCCACTTCATGGGCAACACGGGTTACTTCAGAAGCGAATAGATTCAAATGATTTACTATTGTAAAAAAAAAAGACTCAATTAAAAACAAAGGGATAATATATACAAGGGGGGTGAATTTAAAAAAAGCATTACCCATTGTGTTGAAAGTATTCTTCAATAATAGCGTTTCACCCTTTACAGGGACAGTCATTGTTTTACTCAAGTCACCACGAGCAATGGCAGTAGAAACATCAGCAATATCTCTGACTTGTTCCAGATGGTTTCTAGTCATGCTGTTCAAGTTGAGTATTAAATCACGCCAGATGCCATCTATCTCATCATCACAGTCCGCCTGCACGCCAAGTTTTCCTTTGACAGCTGTTTCATGTGCAACATACAGGACATTAGTTGTAAAGCGCTGAAGCTGATCAGCCATCGAATTAAATGCATTTTTTAAGGTGTTCATGGTAGGATCAGAGGAAGCAGCATGGTTACAGTTGATACGCAAATCCAGTCTTCCTTGACGAACGGCTAATGCCACTTGCACTGCTTGATTTGCACATTCTGGACAGACATTAAGAGATAAAAGAGGCGAGACTAAAAAATAATGAGAATATATGAATAGGTAAACTCAAGCACCCTGAATTTTACTGTTCATTTGCAGCCTATTTACCAGGTATAGAGGAAAGTTGCAGTTTGTCAATCATGGGAGATTCTCGAAATGAATCGAGGTTATCTTCAGGTGTCGCCTGTACATCCTTTACAATATTATGTGTATCAGTATTTACAATTAAATCTAAGTTATGTTGTTCGTCTTCGTCGTCGTCATCGTCGTCGTCATCGTCGTCATCGTCGTCGTCTTCTGGATCGTCTTGTTCGATTGAGTGGTAGTTGTCATGGAGAGTCAATAGGTGGTGTTGTTGCTTTATTGCTATGCGAAATCTTAAGTTTTCCGTTTCAAGCTTTAGCTGTTTTTGTGCGATATTTTTCAGGGCTGTGTGCAAAGAACGTGCAATAGAGTCATACTCTGTATTTTCAGTGTTTGGCGCACGCTTGGTTATGCAATAATCGAGTTCTCCTTTGTCTAGATGCAGTGCAATATCCTGAAAGTGTTCCAAAATGTCTGTCATCTGTGAAGTGGGTAATGGTGAGTTGAGGCAGCACTGTTTTTTGTTCTTTTCGCAATTATCAGACAAGGTGCGTTTCATAAGATCAAACAGGTTAAGAAAAGGAAGTAAGTAAGCTTCTCTTTTATGTGAAGGGGTATTAAACTATTGATATAGATTATTTTTTTCTCTCTGACTCTCTCTACTTTTTAATGTTTTTGTATTTTTTTTATTTTTTTTTGTTGAATCTGATATTTTATTTATTTATTGGAAAAAAAAAAACAATTACCAACGGATATATAGATAAAAATATATAAATACACACACACAAAAATAAAGAAGACTATTCGTTCTAACTGGTCGCCATATTACCAAAATAGAACTCAAAGTCCACTTCAAAGGCGGCATTTTAAACAAAAGGACTGTTTCTCTTCACATTTGGCGCAGTGGATGTCTGTAGAACAACTTGGAAAGCACACCTGAGATTTAAATCCTAATTTTGCATTGCACTGGTCATTCAAATGTTCTCGGCCAAAAATCATTTGTCTTTTTTTAATAACCTTGTTTTTTCTTATCCATACAGATTAAATTGATATGTACAATCACTTAAAGTGCCTAATGTATATATGTCTGTATCTATCCATGTTTGTATGCATAGATTATCATTTTATCTTACTAAATAAGCTCTTTGATAATATTTGTTTTATTTTATTGCTCCCTCTTGGTAGATAGCTTAGCAGTTGGAAGAACCATTCAAGTTTACAATGGAAAAGGGTTCCACCAAATACCATCTTTATCATTTTTAATTAAAGAAAAAACATGAAAAAAACAATTGACGTTCATATACATAACGATGTAATAGTAATATAATAACGTAATATTTATTAGTATTGTACATGTGGGACTTATGTTTAAATAAACATAACATCGCTTTTTTATTATTATTATTTATTTTTTGTTTTATAAACAGTAGTAACACACATTGATCGAATTAAGATCAATGTAGCCAATCTCAAAACAATCAGCTATTGTTTTTACTATTCTAACAGTTGCTCTTTTTACATCCATTTCATTTTAAACAAATGCGGCAGCTATGCTTTTTTATTATATATGTATAACTATGAAATTGCTACTAGTGGCTCATCTTGGTAAACTTGAAATTGATAAACCCCATAGTTATATTTCCACAGTGTTTGCCGAGTTATTTAGTAAACAAATAAACAAACAGGTTTCTTCTAAATAGAAAAAAGGAAATGTTTTAAGCAAATTTAATAGAAAGAGAAGTGAATCTACTCCCCTTGTTTTCCTTTAAGTTTTGTAAAGATAGTCAAATGAAATATTTCATTTTAGGGTCATTAATAATAGTCGATTTTGCATGCTTTAATACTTAAAAATCCCAATAATAGTAACTCGTTCATAAGTATATTATTTAAAATTATAAATATAATAATAAGAGGACTTCATTTTTATTCAACTTTTAATAAATGAACTGATCATTAATTATTAAGAAATAAATGACATCGCAATAAACACTATGCACCTCTTTTTTTAGTAATAAAGTTCTCCACAGATCATTCCTGTTGCTTTCGAATCGACTCTCAACAAATATTGTGTATGGAATCAGATTGTCTGACTGAAAGAGATAAAAAAACCCCTTAATTTCTTGATGACATCGATAATCGACCGAATTCCAATTTTGGTATTTATTTATGCATTGTATCATAAATGCGCCCCTATTTTTATTTATTTTTTTGTGAAAAATATACACGACAAATGAGTACATAGATATATGATACATTTCTTAAATAAATGTGAGCATAGGTAAGGTCAAATTGTATTTAGTTACTTTAAAGGTAATATCTCGACTAATATAAGATTATAAATTGATAATTATTTTATAGACAGATTATAAAAGAGATGGCGTGGTAATACTTTTTATTTTGGGAAATGACAGAGAAGTGGTGTTACTTGAGTGAGAATTTGAAACACTACAATATAATCATAAGGAATGTTGTAATGTGGTAAATGTATGAGAAACATAGTGTAGCTAGACTATGCCCAAGTTTTACAATCTCTTATTTTTTTTTCAAAAAAAAAAACACTTTGTACTATTTATCGTTCTTGTCTCCATCTGATATACCTTTATTCCTTTTTTTAGTACAGAAGAATTTTAAGCAATTCGTTATGTTATACAAATATTATGTATATCTATTAATCATACCAAAAAAAGAATACATTCTTCCTATTACGGAAATGTAAACCAGTTTTGTTGATTGAAAGTAGTCTCTTTTTTGGTAATGACAGCCAAGATATTGGAACCAAAGCTAAAAAGCATACAGATACCAATATTTAATACCAAAAAATAATTTGACATCACATTTTTTACTAAGGTGAGGCCCTACATGTGTTATCTTGTACTCTCATTATTATTCATTCCATGTGCACATCTCTTTTTCTTTCTGACATTTCGATTTTTACGCATAAACAGCATAATTAAGAGAAATGAATAAGTCTATACACGATTACAAGTGATTTATAATCTAGACTATATATATATATCATTGGGTGTATGACGCTTCACATTTTGGTGGTTTGCGAGTATTGGTGTACTGACGACATCAATGTTTTGATAAAATGTATGCCTTTAAAAGGCATATTATTTAATAATGTGATTTCTATGCACCAAACATTAAGAGATACGCTGGTAATTAATTATGGGATTTAGGTATAAATGATTGGGTCGATTGGAATAACAATAATAAAAAAGCCAAATAATTAAAATCGAGTTGCTCGTAATTAAGATAGTTTAATTTCTTGGAATGGATCAAAGTATCCAAAATAAATAAAAACTGATTGCTTACAACAAATAATCTATAGATATATGTTAGCAATATGAATAAAGTAAGTTCAGTGGTAGATATCTGCTTCTTCCTTTTGTGATATAGTGTATAACTGTAGACACAATCTTTCCATCACTCTCTTGTATTTTTTTGTTTTTTTTTCATGTGACTTCATGTTGTCGAAAACAAAACTACATTATTAACCGTATATTAATCATGCGTTATAGGGTTTATATAAAAGGCTAGAGTAGAATGCTTTATCAAATTCGTTTCTTATGTTTTATATTGAACAATTTATGAGAGTAAGTTTATTTAACTCTACAGATACTTTGGAGCTTCTTCAAACGTATCCAGATCGAAAGCCTTCATCAATAGATTTGTTTTTCAACTTCTCTTTAACTTCTTCATATAATCTATATAACTTCCATCCAGAAAAAAATCTCATCTCCTATAGCCTTTCTGGCTTTCCTAGCCTTCCAGAACCTTTACAAGGCCAGAAACATATGGGTAGCTTCTCTAACGTGGGGCTCCGCCTCTCTAATGTGGGGTTTCGCCTTTTTAACCTCTCTGTGTTTTCCGGATGTTCTGCCCCGTAATTTTTACCAAATACCATAAAATAGGGTTAATTTACTTTCCCCTCTTTTGATCTTTATACTTAAGCTTTTGTTTTATAAAAATTAAAAATTTATGTAACACATAATTACGTAAGGTTAAATGGTCTGCATGCATAATATGCTTTTCTTACTTCCATTGACTAGAATGTATTCTATTTTCTCTTTTTATAGCCATGAAAATACTCTATGATGATATAGATTGGTTTCCCTGTGAGTGAAAACGGGCATATTAAAAGTTGGTTTGTTGTCAGGTTTTCAGCCAATGGAGTCATCACTTTGAACCGAAATCTTAGGTAATACCTGACCCTGGACATTTTTTTTTGTCTACTAAAAGTTATGAAGTAATCCCTGAACCATCATTACATCAACAGCCCAGCAGTTGATTTCAAATGAAATCAAAAAAAATAAAAAGAATTATAATAGACCACTTTTTTTTTTATTTTAAAAAAAGAAACAATAGTTCATTTCAAACCCTTTGACTCAATTTGAATGATTTCTTTATTTTTTGAACAAGTTGATTTGTATGATTTATCAAAAGAACTAGCCTCGTAAACTACTTTAAATCTAGATGGACTCGGAATCGTTATTTATGGCTCAAATTCAAAAAAATTGACCTTTATTATTATTTTTTTACCAGTAATTTATTAAATATCTAGGTTTGATATGAAATAATGTTATCATTCAAATATTAGCAATGGAAGGAATAAAAAACAGTTGCTCTTATATGTATGTATTTATTTATTTTACAAATAAATAATAATATAAAATGGATAAACAATAATAATAAATCTTTTCAAGTTCGGGCGATTACTTATTTGGGATGTATGCGTCTATTGGTATCACTTCAACCTCGGCGGCTGATTTCCGACTATTTTGTCTCCTTTTATTATTTACTTTTTATTATTTATTTTTATTTCTTTCTTTCACTCTTCTTTCGTCAATTTATACTATTATTAATATTATTACCATTTTCTCTTCACATCTTCATATTACATACACACAAACAAGTAAATAATCATGACAAGCGCAAAATCATCCTTAAAATCATTATTGAACCAAGAAGAAAAAGACAAGGAACTTCGTATTAAATCACATGAAGGTATTATTAATATAACAACAACTTTTTTTGTTTTTGTTTTTATTTTTCTGTTTCAGAGATTTTCTAAAATGTAACCTTATAAAATATCATTTAGCTATCAGTAAACCAAAGCGAAAACGAATCACACCTTATCAACTTAATGTTCTTATGGAATTGTTCAAAAAGAATGATACACCTAATTATCAATTAAGAGAAGCTACAGCACAAAAACTAAACATGACTAACCGTGAAGTTCAGGTAATAAATGATTTATAAAAATTAATTAAAAAAATTTTTTTTTAAGAGCAAACAATTATTTTGTTATTGTTATTTTTGTAAATACATAAAAGGAATCTAACTGAACACAAAATCTGTTTTTATTATTATTATTATTTTTTTTTAGGTTTGGTTCCAAAATCGTCGTGCCAAAGTGAATAGAAACCGCCTTGAAGCAATGAGGCAGCAAGATACATACTATTATTCTATGGGTTGGTCATCTCATCATCCTTATCAACAGCCAATTTATCATTACAATCACTCAAAAATGTCTTATCAAGAAGAGCCTTATTTAGATAGCCAATCAAGCACCACCTCATCTACTTCATCTACTCCCACTCTCTATCCTCAAACACTACCACACATGAGACCAATCGATATTTTGGCTCTGGCGGCAGAATACGTTCAAAGATGCGATGAAGAACAACAGTTGGCTGAAGAGAAGAGAGCAAACTGGCGACCTTGGGATTAAAAAAGGAGAACAAAGAAAGAAAAAAGCGAAGAGAGAGGGTTGCATAATTTTATCACAAACTTGTACATATATATTTTTTTTTCATCAGTTTTTTTTATATGATCCATATTAAAAATAGTTCAGAACTTGCTCCGCAGTTTGTGCTACTTTTATTATTTATTTTAATGAAATAACGTTTATTCTCATGTTTGAAATGCACTTTTTAAAAACATGCTTTTTTTTTCATGCCATTTATTGTAATAAAAAAAGTATTAAAAGTTTTTGTATTAGTAATTAGTATAAAATTTCTATAATATCTTTAAAATAAAATATTATGTAGTGCGTTGCATTTCTAAACCATTTGCATCATTTAAATTATCATGTAAGTAGAACATATTCATGTTATTATGAAGAAAAGCAGGTTCTAAACAAGAAGCTCGATTAAATTAGATGAATCAGATTATTTAGCCACAACAAAATTAGATGTGAATATAAGTACTCCGCATACAGAAAACATATACAGAAAATATAGAGTATTACGGAATCAATCAAAAATTTTAATATGAGTAAGAATAAAATATGAAGATGATATAGATCAACCATTTATTGAATTCCAAGTATATATAGCAAGATTAATCTCCAAAACGGGCTCTTCTCAAGTTATATATATCGAATATTGTCGTGACTAAATAGCTGTTTCAACAAATAAAATGACTAGTACATCTTGATATGCCAGTGGCATAATCCTTGCACTAACTTACCTTGTCCAACCATACAGTGGATCAGATGAGTATGTTTAAATCTGAATCAAATGATCTCTTAATTGGTTTTATAGTTTATACAATATTTTTAAAATCGTCACGGTAAAAACTTGAAAGAACCAGAATGGATCAGTGTAAGAATCTGTATCCCATCAGTATTTGGCGCAAGGGTGAGGTAATGCCATTTAAAGTTGAAGATAATTTCCGAACTTCGATATGCTGATGACTTTGAACATATAATTATATTTATAAGGAAGTTTATACTAATAATAATAAAAAAAAAGCCAAGACGTAAAAAAGAATTAGTACTCAAAGAAGTATTTGATGGACCAATATGCGAATTTCCTACAGTGAATCTGCTATAAATAATTTAATAATACGGTATTTTTAATGACCCTTTGTCAATATCTGAAGGCGCACAAATGCTTGTACTCTACGTAAGTAAAACTGTGTTGAAGAAAACACTAGGTCGCTGCCAAAAGCTATGGCTAAATTAGGCATAGTAAATCCATAAATGTGTTTGATCTTTTACGTTCACTTATATTACATATATATTATTAAGCTCTTTTTGGGCATGGACATGATTCATATCTGAATCTATCCTCATTCTAATTTCTTCGTGATATTGAGTCAAAGGTTTAACTTGAGAGTGTGTGATTTCATAGGTGAGTATAATTTAAACTCAGTCGATTTTTCCTTTAAAAAGGGGTAAATTCAGCATTTCGTGCCTTTCTTTTGTTTTTCAATTAATTTTGATAATGATTCAGCCATCCAACTTTTTTGTTCGCTTGGTTAAACTAAGTGTATGGTTTTAACCCGATCGACTTGTTAAAAAACAAATACCATGAATAAAAATAACCAATAGTATTAAAATTTTATTTTTAGATATCAAGGATATTCGAATCCAAATATTCCGTATACTTTGCTGTTTTAATTACAATCACAACACTAGTGTGTATTATACTTGAAGGGCTGATTGTTGACGCACATCTTAAAGTATACAGCGAGCTTCAATCGCTCAGTCCAGATAAGATCACATCTTCTTTAGCGTTGGATGGAGCATCTGTTGACCCTAACGACCCTCTACTACAAATACGACGTTTGAAAAATGAAAATGTGTTCTTTATCCTTTTTTCCCTTTTTCAATTTGTTTTGGGATTTGATGCCGTATGTAGCCCACTCATGCACTCTTTCTCTTCTTTTTTGGCTTAGTTACCTTTTTTTTTTACTAAAACGTTTACATTTTGCTTAGGTCGTCAGACAGAGTGTAATACAGCTTATTGCGCATACACTGAATCAATTGATATTGGTTATATTTTCTGGCATTCAGATTGCAGGCACAGTGGAAAAGTAAGAAGGAGATAAAGTTAATTAGGAAAAGCGCTAGAAAAAAAGAGAAGCTGACTGTTTTGTCTAGAAATGTAAACTATGTAGACAATGAGCCAGAAATCACAGTCAATTTTAAGACAGCGTTAAGAGTGGAGATTGGGTTAGTATCTACGTTGGTTTTCTTGTTCTTCTTTTTTCTTTCTCTTTGCTATAAGCTATATAAACAGGTAATTTATCAGCACCTTCACTGTAAAGATGGGTTTTTTAAGCATATAAATTAACAAAACTTTTTTCTTGGTAGTTGGGATGGAAAATCTACAAACGGATAGGTGCAGATTTAGATCAACAATGTAAGTATGATTTTATCATACTATACAAATATGTATATTTGGGGCTTGTTAATGTAACCATTTTTTTTTACTTTATGTCCACATTTGTATATGTTTGTGTGTTTTTATATATAGCTCGTTACCAAACAGTCCATTTATTCTTTTTAAACTTGAAACTCGATGCATTTTTCCACTTTGTACTTTTTGTATTTTACTTTGTTGTTATGACTCAGAGTGGATACTATTCAGTCGCAATTACTGGGAGTGGACTAAAGTTAATTGCCTATGTCATACATCTCGTTTTGACTGTTTTACTGATTCCAGCGTTATTTTTGGCACGTTTCGGAGTCATGACTGAAAATCGTCGAGTCATGATCTCATTCCAGGTCGTACAAGGTATCTTGGGTGTTGATTTTGTATTGATGCTCATTGACAGCGCCAATGGCTGGGCGTTTTGGATCTTGGCAGGTAAAAATAGATAAAATCACTAGATCAATATACTTATAATACTAAATTTACATTATTACCGCTTACAGTATGTATCGCTATATGTCTAAGTGTGGTAAGTAGTGGAAAGGAAAGGAAAAGGGGAAAACATGATCATATATATCTAAAAATGATGTGTATGTATTAGGCCTCTATCGTCATAGCAACACTTGTTACTCGAAACTTTAATAAAGGACTAAAACCATGTTGTAAGTAGTATTGATCTGGATGAGTTTTATTTATTGGCTATACTAAACCAATATTTGTATATCAGTGCAACGCTTATTTGAAAAAGAAAATGCCTTACATTCAGAATTAGTAGACGGAAAGAGAGATAAATTAAAAGTAGAGGACTGGTTGATTGATGATGATGAGGACTATGGTTATGATTATGATAATAACAGCAGTGGCATCACCAACATCAATAACAATAACAATAACAATAACAATAACAACAACAACATCAGTAATGATAACAATATCAACAATTCTAGAGAGACTAATCTTAACAACAATGAGAGTAACATTAATAACAACATCAATACAACTGTGAATACCAACTACGACAAGCCCAATTCGGCATAACAATTCTTTTATTTTATATATATACCTACTCATAAATACATAGCCCTGTAAAAATCATTATAAATATATAAAAGAATCATAAACCCGTTATATTTTTTGCAATAATCTATGTTGATTTATATAAATAGGATGTGTATATGTGTGTGTGTATGAATGAATAAATATATATATTATTATTGTTATTGTTATTGTTATTAAAGAAGGGACTAAATTGCAAAGATGTTGAGTGATGGCTACTAAAGAATGACTATTTTTTCTTTTCAGAGTAAGATCGAATGAATGGATGGGATAAGACATCTCTTAATGAGAGTCGCTCTTCTTGTTTATACTTGAGAAGCTTAAAAAGGTAAAACCAAAGCAACAATAAGTCAATATATGTCCAAATGGTATAATGAAATATACTACTTTACCTTTGTAATCAGATCAGCGGCATTTGTACTAATATGTTTTGGGAAAGTAAAATCAACCTGTACAATGCGAGTGTAGGTTTGATTCTTTCCTCTGGTATCTTCAAATGGAGGATAACCACATAGTAATTCGTAGAGCAGTATTCCTAAGCACCATCTATCAACACTCTCATCATGATCACGCTGCTCCACCATTTCCGGTGGTAAATAATCCAGCGTACCACACAGAGTAGATCTTCGATTTCTATAGTGAAAAAACGATACAGCTTTTAGTCAAAGATAGATTCATATTGTAATGACCACTTACGTTAAAGGTGATTGTCGAACGGACCAGCCAAAATCACCAATTTTCAATTCCCCGTGCAAACCCAACATGAGATTTTCAGGTTTAATGTCACGATGAATGATACGCTTACTGTGAAGGTAGAGCAGACTATGTGCCATTTGTGAAACGTACTACATCAGACAGTGAGTCTCTGTATCTCATGGCTCCGAAATTGTCTTACCTTTGCTGCAATTGGTTCAGAGAAGCGTTTGACTTCTTGTAGCCTATGGTATAATTCACCTTTTGCTGCAAATTCCAGTATTAAAAATATGCGAGTTTCATCATGGAAGTAACCATAGAGACGTAATATATTGGGATGTCTATCTTATCATTAGATCGTGTTCACGTATAAACTTATAGGTCCTTATATTACTTTAGATCAGCTTGAATCTCAATCTCACGACGAAGTTGATTTTCTACATTTTGTTCAACCAATTCCGTTTTATAAAGAACTTTAAGAGCGACGATAAACCCACTCTTTTTTTCTCTTGCAAGATAAACATGTCCAAATTTTCCCTTTCCAAGTTGCTTTCCAATTTCGAAATCTGAAAGAGCCCATTCTTTTGAAGGACGGTGTTTACTATAAACAGTGTGAATTAAAAGTTGTGATAAAGCTGTATTTATATATTTACTCTGTATTCGTTGTTTCAAGTAGGCCTTTTTTTCTTTTAAGATCGACTTTGTTATTAATGTTGGTAGATGCTGTTGGTCGTTTTGTAATTGTCCTTGGTCGGACTACTTTGCGATGTGGTTCATTTTCCTTTAAGGATCGATACCCTTCAATCTAACCATTTATAATAAATTTTTATTATTAATACTATTCTTATGGAACAAAGTGGACGGCCAAGTAGCAGTATATTATTCATACCGACGTTTTATAACTTGTTGGCTTTAATACTTCGTCTTTTAACATTATAAAGAAGAAGGAAAGAAGGAAGGAACGATACGATTTAGGGAGTTCCAAAGCATGACAATAAGCAAATATAAAATAGTGTTGTAAAAGTGTGACTTTCTTTTCCTGTACATGCAACTCTTTGAACACAAAAAGAAAATACGCTCAGGAACGAAAGGGTCTCCAATGTAAATATATCAAACTATATTTCAGCCCTACTAGCTCAACTTGTAAATATATACATGCACCTGAGGATAAGTTTCATATTTATACAAACCAAGTTCTCGTTCGCGTTCAACACGTTTCTCTTTTTTGATAAATTGAATTCTCCTTAAGACGCCTAAAAAGGAAATATGGTTGCACACGTTATCCAGTGAAACTGGGTCTCTCACGTGTGTTATAAAATTCACGATATTTGGTTATTCTCTGAAGCAAGATATAATGAATACAAAAGTACATACAACACATCATCTGTTTTATTATATAAATGGGTAAATAGAGTTTATTGTCTACCATTATTTATGCTTGGACACAGCAGGATGTACAAAAACAAACAAATATAAATATGAAAAAAAGCAAATGCCAAATTTGATTGTAAACAACAATCCCATTTATGGTAATTATTTTGCACCTTTTCTTTTATATTTATTAATTATTATTCTTGATGATAAATAAACTCTCTTTCATTTTTATTTTTATTTTTATTTTCATCTTGCTTATTTATTTATTTACATAATGCAGCAGCAGTATAGTAATTCTGGAAATGTAGGAACTCTTAGAGGTCCTAGACCAAATCAGTCTAGTTATAAACAGCTTGACCAAAGAAGATCCATAGAAAGAAAACAGTCAAAAACACAAATAGAACTTGACAAAACCGAAAGAGTAGATCTTAGAAAAACTTCGCTCTTGTCCAAGAAGAAAGAATTACCTATGCCTCGGAAAGAATTGGCTACTTTCGATAATGAAACGCTGCCTTACCCAGATATCGCCCGCTCACGTCGTCGAAATATCAAAAACCAACTAGAAAGCCTAAGTATTTCTGATATAGACGATGATTGCTCTTCAATAGGCAGTTTCTCAAGTTTAGATGACAAACTTGACAAGGGACACGAAGAATTAAGATTCGACCCTAGCAGCGTCAGTACGAGCTCAAACGCAAATAGAGACCCTAAACTGATTATTCCGGTTATGGGGACATCTGGCTATTCAGGTTCAGACAGTTCGGATTATGACGATGATGACGACGACGATGATGATGATGCCATTGAAAATGATATTAATAACTTTAGCACGGTGAAAATAAACAAACCTAATCTTAAAGATTTACCTCCAGTTCCTTCGATCAGTGCACCCGGATACGACAATTCCGATGAAGAACCAATGCCCCCGATACCAGTAATTAATGCTCCCGATGATTCTGATGACGAGGTCACCTTTCAAATACCAACAATAAATGTCCCGGGCGATACCGACGACGAGGAAGCTGATGATGACCAACTTGAAGTAGACTCGGAAGAGAACAGGATTTTGGATTCACTTTTCGGTTCTGCCAAATGCAGTGGATGCAAAAAACGATTCACAACAGAACAGATTATAAAAACGAGAAATCATCACTGGCATCCAAAGTGCTTTAAATGTCAGGAATGCAAAATAAATCTGGAGCACGTGCTTTACCATGAATATAACGGACTACCTTACTGTGCCTTTGACTACCATGAACAATTCAGTCCAAAGTGTGCCTTTTGTGAAACCCCAATTGAAGAGGTAATTTTGTTTGCTTGTGGTAAAAACTATCATCCAGGTCACTTCTTCTGTCGTGAGTGTGGTTGTCCATTGCACGAGCACTCTAAAATGTGGGAAATTAATGGCCACGGCTATTGCGAGAAAGACTATCTTAAATTATTTGCTACTAAATGTAGAGGCTGCGGAGAGCATATCACAGGTGGATCTTTGATTGCCCTAGGTGGAAATTGGCACAACTCTTGCTTTACGTGTGCTGATTGTGGCTCTACATTTCCTTCCTCTACTTTTTCGATAAGGAACAATAAGCCGTACTGTAATGTCCCTTGCCAAAAAGGGTCAACCAAGAAATCACCTGATAGATACACTTTCCCAAGCTTGACCCATGTAAAGATATGTCATAGTTGTGATAAATTTATTGAAGGAAGAGCTTTCAGTGCTTTTGGTAAAGACTATCACCAACGACATTTTAAATGCATTAGATGCAATACCGAGCTTAAAGTTAGCTTAAAAGGTACTTTTTTATTTCAATACTATTTTCATTTATATTAACTTGCACTAACTTTTCTTCTTCTTCTTCTTCTTCTTCTAGATCACTACCAAGAAACAGATGATGGTGAATTAATTTGTAATCCTTGCTCTCATAGAAAATAAAACCGGATGATTATTTTAATACATGGTCTTATAGAAAATATTACTTGTTTATTGTAAAATGTCTATTTTTTGTTTTGTTTTGAGGATTTATTACAGTCTTTTTTTAAAGTATACAAATAAATAAATTCGCAATAAAAAGGAAAGGAGATATTAAATAGAGATATATATTTAAAGTTTAGCCTTTTCAGGTTCAACTTGGCCAGCAAGGATTGCGTAGAGATCGGCAATTTGAGTTTCATAGTACTTCTTGGCTTGAGGACGCTTCACCTTGAATGTGGGAGTCAAGAGTTCGTTTTCAACAGAGAAAGGCTCGGATTCCAAGTAAAGGGCCTTGGCGTGTTCGAAACCTCTCAATTCAGCCTTCTTACCAACACGGGTCATTTCTTCAAGAATGAGTTTGTTAACTTCAGGAACCTTACAGAGCTCAACATAATCCAACTTCTTTGAAGCAACAGCAGGCAACTTTTGAGCAACCAAGGCGCTTAAGGTATCAGGGTCGGGAACAATAATAGCGACTAAGCTGCTTTGGAGGGAGTCACCGTGGAGATAGATTTGTCCAATGACAGGGTGCTTAGCATAAATGTTTTCAATCTTTTCAGGGGCGATGTATTCACCCTGTGCCAACTTGAAGATATTCTTCTTACGATCAATGATGACAAATGCACCACGCTCGTTGACCACACCAATATCACCAGTATGATACCAACCTTCATCATCAAGAGCTTCTTTTGTCTTTTCAATATCCTTGAAATAACCCTTGAAGACGTTGGGTCCACGAACACAGATTTCACCACGAGGATAAGGATCGGTGGCAAGATAGTCCATCTCTGGTACATCAACCAACTTGAGCTCGTTACAAATGAAAGGAGCACCAATATGACCAGCCTTGTATTCACCTTCATAATGGACTGATGTAGCAGCAGTGGTTTCAGTGGCACCATAACCCTCACGGATATCACAGCAAAGAGCGACACGAAGGAACTGCATAACATCCTTACCAATGGGAGCAGAACCGGTGACCATGATACGGACATTACCACCGAGAGCTTGCTTTACCTTGTTGAAGATCAAACGATCCCAGAAAGGATGAGTGTAACCCTTACCAGCTTCAAGGTTAGCCAATTTGGTAGCAATACCACGACGAGCCAAAGCACCGGTGGCACCGGGAGCGTTGGTAGTAGAGGCAACGATCTTGCCATAAACACGGTTCAATAAACGGGGAACAGTGGCAAAAATAGTTGGCTTCATTTCTTGGATGTCTTCAACAATCAAGTTCATATCACCACTAAAGTAACCCAAACGTCCACCCAAAAACAGACACAACATATCACAAACACGTCCAAAAATATGAGCAAGAGGTAAATAAGAAAGACTGGTATCGTTGGCAGTACCACCCAAACTGTAGTAACTACCATTCAAGGCAGAGATAAAGTTCGTGTGAGTTAACATAGCACCCTAGAAAATTATACATATGCTGTGTTACCAAAAAAAAATGCCATAGAAAATCACATGCTTTTGATTTTATAGTTTGTGTACTTTACCTTGGGCATACCAGTGGTTCCACTTGTGTACATAAGACATGCCAAATCTTCAGGCTGAGGAGGATTTTGAGTGCGTCTATTCTTCTTACCCAATTCTTCAATTGTCTCGAAATCAATCAAGTTGATATTCTTTTCAGCGGCCCAAGCCTTAACAATGTCGCTCTTTGAAGCAACACCGGGCTTAACAACTTCCTTAAGAGAATCCATTGAAATGATGGTCTTGAGATTAGGAATCTTGTGTCTCAATTTCAAAATATCAGCAATGTGATCTCCAGAGCAGACAACAGTCTCAAGTTCAGCATGGTTAATGACATATTCAACAGTGTCGGGACCAAGGGTGTCATAAAGAGCTACAGTGTAAAGACTATAGGCAGCACAACCTAAATCAGCAATGGCCCACTCTGGGCGATTGACAGACCAGATACCAATAGGGATTTGCGATGTGCGAGCATCACCCAAGGTATGGTTAAGATAATTCAAAAGGCCAGAACCAAAGTTGGTAATACGATGGCTAACTTGGCGGTAAGTTTGCCAAACAAATGGTCCACGTTCTCCGGTCTCGGCATTTTTAATAGAACGTACACCCATACAAGGACGATCCTTCGAAATCTTCAAACCTTTGTTTTGCATAAGCGAAAATGAATTTTTCCGGTTATTGACTTGTAATATATAACAAGAGAAAATTAAATAAAAATAAACATCATTTAATTACCGTGGTTGAAAGCATCGATCATTGTCTTAACTTTGGGTGAAGAACTGACTTCGATTTCGTGGTGTTTGGCATTACGATAGATACCTATTTGGTTTCGATAT
>VCJL01000405.1:11892-24867 GCA_024139405.1 Backusella mclennaniae | reverse complement strand
TTTGATTTCGTAAGTACATGACTTGGAGTGGGGATATCAGGATTCTGAACTTTAAAATACTTGCAGTAATATCTTTGGGCTGCACCAGGATTCATTTTTGCTTTTTTCGAAGCTGCCGATATAGACATTTTGCCATTGATGATGTAGCCAATGAGCTCGTTCTTTTGATCTTGCATATAATGCTGATGCACTCTTGTCAAAGGAATATTATGGTTTGGATCTTTCAAGTATTTACTGTAATAATAATGGGCAGATATATAAGTCATGTTTGCTTTTACTGAAGCCTCTGTTACAGTCATTTTGTCATTGTTGATGTATCTAATAAGATTTCCAATTTGTTCTTGCGTATACATTTTTTGTGTTTGATCTCGTGGCAATGGGATTCTCTTTTCTGGATCGTCCTTGTATAATTTGTAGTAAATAGATCCTGAGCGTCCGGATATATTTACTTTTCGTGAAGCTTTACGTATGCTCATGTTATCATTCACAATGTAATGAATAAGTTGATTTATCTGTTCTTGTAAGATTTTTTGTGGCTTTGGTAGTTTTGAAGAGTTTGATGATGCTTGCAATAACGACTTGGTATCAGTGTCTTCTTCCACCTTGATTTGTTGAGCAGATAAGTTGTTCCTGTGTGTAGTTGGTTTTCGTTTTGTTATCTTGTTGTTTCTTGTATTAGTGGCACCATTTAAAAGCAGAGTAGGTTTACAGTCTTCTTCTTCTTTCTTTAACGTGACATTTCCTGTTTTGCTTCGCGTTTTAACCATTTTGTTTTTGTTAATGTTGTATAAGTCAACACAAAAAAAAAGAAAAAATAGGAAAAAAAGAGCAGGAAAACGAGAAATAGTTCTTGTCGCGTTTGTTTATTTACGAACATTCGAATTCAGCCACGTGTTTCATCTTTTACAAGAGAGACGTTGCCTCAATGCAAGAGCAGTTTACAAATGAAATGAAAAAAGAAAGGGACATTAAGGAAATAGAGATATCTTTGTAGCAACATTTATTTGCATAATGGATTTTTCACATTTTATTTTCTTTAAATGGTATAATTCAACAATTTACAATCAAGATATGTATGTCCTTCATCATATTATTAATAGGTTCAAACGAGCAGAGTCCATTCAAAGACATGAATTAGGCGCATCAATGCTTTTTCTTGATCAGATATTGTCGGTAATATTTATAGCCAGTATTATGATCCATATTTGCTTTTTTCGAGGCTGCCCTGATGGACATCTTGCCATCGACAATGTATCCAATAAGTTCATTTATTTCATCTTGTGTGAAGCGTTTTGGAATGGGCAAGTCAAGATTTTAATCCAATCGATGATATTTGCTTTTTTTCGATGTTGTCATGATAGTCATCTTGTCACCAACAATGAAGCCAATTAATTTATTTATATCGTCTTGTGTGTAAGTTTTTTTTTTTGCCATAGGATGTTCAATGTCGATGTCTTTTAAACATTGTTAATAGTGTTTTGCTGCAGGCCGTTGATTTATATTTACTTTTCTCGATGCACCCTTTATGGTCATCTTGTCGTTGATGGCGTAACCAATTGCATCTTTTATCTGTTCTTTTGCGCAAGGTGGGTTATGAGTTATATGACTTGGAGTGGGAATATCAGGGTTCTGATCTTTAAAATGTTTGCGGTGATAAGTCTGGCTGCATTAAGACTCACCTTTTCTTTTTTTGAAGCTGCCGTTATGTACTTCTTGCCATTGATAACGTAGTGCATGAATTCGTTCTTTTGATCGTGTGTACAATTTTGTTTCAATTGTTGGATGGGAACAATATGATTCGGATATTTCAAGTATCTATTGTAGTGACGATAGCTAGATGAATGCTTCACGTCAGATGTTGGATCAAACTTGTATTTCCTTATTAATAACTTCAACATATGATCTTTTTTTTTTGTATTATATTTGTAATCAATGTTCAATCTCGATTATAGCTCGCTTTCACACACGTCAATTATTATAGGGTAATTTATTTAAAGTAGTATAGTTTAATCAAGATAAAAATCCTCTTTTTTAACTGATAATCGGTCTATTATTTTTTCAAGCAAAGGGTTTCCACCGAGACGGCTGATTTCAGCTCTGATCTCCTTTTCCAAGGTCTCCAAAAATTGGAGACAGTAGTTGAAGGTGTCGGTATTTTGGAGTAACGTAAGTGCAAACTTCTTCAATTCAACATCCTTTGTACGCTTTCTCAATATGTTGAGCAATTGAGTATCAGATGGTTTTGACGTGATAGAGTGAATAATAAGGAAAGAGAATTTGCCTTCACTAATATCTTCACAATAGCCTTTATTGTCAGTATACTATATATCCAATAAAGTTAATTTTATGGTCGATGAATTTGGGGCATCATCTTACATCTTTTGAGGTTAAGTTTTGATAGTCGTCTCTGACTTGTATGTAGTGTCCTATTTTATTTATCAAAGGAGTATAATCCCTTAAGTTTCATATTAGTACATAATGTGATAAGTTTTTATATAAACATTCATGCATACTCTTTAGAATTACTTGAAACCTGCATAAGACGGACAGCTAATCTCAAAAGTGCCCCTGTTTCTAATTTATTACGTAAATATACAATTCGTTTGTTTTAACATATAAAAGTATATTTACTAGCATCTACTACTTGTAAATATTCTTTTTCAGTAGGACAGATAAAGGCATCACGGTAATAAACATCCATTCCTTTTTTTTAAAAAATTAATTAAAAAGTTAATACATAATATACCCCCATTATTCCATTGTAAAGTTAATTTTGCATTCAAATATTTTCCAAGTAGGGAGGATGGGATTAAAGATTTTTTAACACTTTTTTGAACGCAAAATTAACTTGAGAGTGTTGTCTAAATTTACCTTGGCCATATTGAAGATTGGTCACTTCCTCTACATTGAGATAAATTTAAAATGCTTATTAAGTAACTGTACAATGAATTATAAAAACTCACTTACCAATACAAATGTTGACCATCTCAGGCTTACCCAATTTTGTCAAATCGGATAGCATTAAAAAGGACGCATAGTAAGCACTGCTAAGGGTTAAAGGAACACCATAAATGCGGTGTGCAGCAGGTGCACCTCTTCGAAGCTCGGTGTTATCCTGGATATCATCGATACTAAAAGAAAAAAGAATCAATACAAGGCTCTCAAGCATTCATTTTAGTATTTTATTACAGTAGCCCAGCACGATGAGCAGCCTCTGTTAACTTGGAAATTGGCCCCATATACTCGTTGGGAGTTTGAATCCAATAGTCAAAGGCAGACAGCAGTATCATTTTCATGTCTTTGCCTGGATTTTGACGAAGATAATTATAAGGTTCAAGAAGTGCCTAAAAAAGAAGTCAAGTTATTTCACAAAGCAGATATGTAGATCAGGATTATAAACTATTTACATCTGCCCCATCTTTCTTCTTGGTAGCTGATGCTTCTTTTTTTATATAATTGTTTTTTCCTATTTTAACCCTTTTTGGCGGATTTGGGGATAGCTCTGAAATTTGAGGTGGTGCCATGTTTAAAAAAGATACAAAAAAAAAAATAGATTAAAGAAAAAGAATAGATGAAAGAGAAAGAAAAATAGGAATGAAAAGAATATAAATGAAAAGGTAACAACATCTTTTTTATGAATTGAAAATTTGTCCATGCATGAACAGTAGGAGTAGTATAGATTCGCTTTCACGTATAAAAAAGAAGAAGCTTTCATTTATCACCCAAATTAGAGCTGTGCGGACGAACTGTTGGTTGGATACGGCTACAAAAGGTATCATATACTTTTTGTTTTGACCTTTTACTGCCTATGGATTTTACTCCGTTTATTTCATTTGTCGGCACAATTCTTTGGATGGTATGCAGTTGGTAGATCAAGAAGTAATTAAGGGATCATATAAAGTATAACGTATAATAACCTATTATTACCCCCCAACCAGCTCCTCATTGTTTTCTATTTTTTTCTGGCTCTAAAATATACAGGCCCATTCAAAACATTGGATCAGGATCAAATCACGTTGTAAAAGTGCCAGCATTAATAAACAAAGGTAAATGGCATATTTAACTTCAATTTATACTATTGTCTTCATTGAATTAGTGGATGAAAAATGGCTGTGTATTAAATGAAGTCCGTTTACGTTTTCTGTTTGATTTAAAAACTCTTGCTTGAGGCAAAATTTCGTCAATATCAGCAACCATGATACCACCGCACCTTTTTTTACGAAGTCATGGTTAAGAAAATAATATTAACATTATGTGAACGGATAATGGTTACATCAAAGTATATATATATATATATCACCTTCAGCGATCCGCTAGATAGAGCAGTGGTTTTTAAGACATACATGCTATTTTTAAACAGCTTAGCATAAGGAAAGACAGTCAATTACCCATTTGCTTATTTTTATTTTTCTGGTTTGTCATCCTCTTTCGTACGACAACACAAAAGAAAGAAAGAGGGCAGCAAGAAAATCGGATTTCTTTAAATTGTATAGTAATTTAGAGTTCCATTGGCCAATCATATTGCATAAACCTCCGCCGAAAAAAATATCGTAGCCATTTTCTATACTATATCTGGTAATGGTCGGTTTTGGTCGCCGGACGGCGCACCTTTGCGTTGGGCAGATGAAAAAAAGAAAAGATGTGGAATCTTTTATTACGCGGACGAGAGGCGAGACGTTTCACCATCCTCCCGACAATGAGTGTGTTCAATATTGAAAACAAATAATTTCCAGATTAAAGTAATAGTAGACGCCAAGTTTTATTATTTTTATCATGAGTGTAGTAATCTGTTTTATTTGTTATCTGTATCTCACTATGGATAGCTGTCGGCTATATTTTATCCGACATTACCTTTGTCTTAATAAGGAAATATTGACTTTATTCGCGTCTTAATGAAAGGTCTTCGTGATGGATTAATATGACTCAAAATAATCTAAACCTAAGGGGACCGCGATAAACCTTTTTTTTTTGATTATCATAAAAAAAAACAGAAGGATTTTATGATCCATGATCTGACAGATTTTTTTTTCATAAAGAAAAAAGTTTCCTTGACCTTTTTTTGACGAGTTCATCCATACTTCATTTAAAGATCAAAGAGTCATGAATGGATAAGGATTTCTTTGCATTTGTAAATATGACAAGAAAAATAAGATAAAAAAAAACAAGGTTGTCCATGATGGGCGACGTTTTTGGCACTTTTGTGTAGCCCATGATGAGCGGAGTAAATCCTCACATTCGGCGACCATTTCCAGATCAAATCATTTAAATAGACAAGCATATTTTGTTTGTTATTCTTTTTTTTTCTTAAAAAAGATTCAATCAACTTTATTATAAACACTTTTTTTTCTTAATTCAATACTTTAAGTATGTCTGAACATACTAACGAAAAAGTAAATTATAAAGTGGAGGATCTTGACGAATCTCCACTACAACAGCCATTGGACGAAACGCCAGAAAAGTCAAAGAAATGGTTCAAGAAATCAAAAGACAAGAAGGAGAAGAAGCCAAGCATTCCGATCCACAGTCTATTCCGCTTCTCAACGCCAAAAGAGCGTGCCATGATTTTTGTTGCATCTATTTGTTCGATTGCCACTGGTGCATTGGTTCCGTGCTCCATCATTATTTACGGTTCCTATATTTCGACTTTGACAAGCACCCTCTCAGAGCCTTCTCGCTTGGTTGAAGTGACATTACCCATCATTCATACCATGGCATACATTGGAACTGCTATTTTCGTGGCAGCGTATATTGCAAACAGTTTCTGGGTTATCACTGGTGAAAATCAAACTCGTCGTATTCGCACACTTTATGTACATTCTATTCTCCGTCAAGACATGAGCTGGTTTGATAAGTCTGAAGAAGGTTCCTTGACTACCCGTTTGGCTACCGACACGGAAATGATTCAGGATGGTATCTCTGAAAAATTTGGTCAATTTCTTGCTACTTTTGCTCAGTTTGCTGCGGCATTTATCGTGGCTTTTGTTAAGGGTTGGCGTCTTGCTGTCGTCATGTTGGCATTCCTTCCTTGTCTTGCTATTACTGGTGCCGTGATGGGTATTTCAATGTCAAAGTATGCTAGATTATCTCAGGCTTCTTATGCTAAAGGTGGTGCTATTGTGGAGCAGGTCCTTCATTCTGTTCGTACCGTGTATTCTTTCAGTCTTCAAAATAGATTCTTAAAGCGTTTTGATGAAGAATTAAACAACTCCTTGAGATTTGGTGTTAAGCGCGGTATCGGATTTGGTATTGGCTTTGGTCTCTTCATGTTCTTTATGTTCTCTATGAATGCTCTCGCTTTCTGGTATGGTGCTAAACTTGTGATTGAAAAAACCTTGGATGGCTCCGTTATTTTGATTGTTTTTATGGCAATGATCATGGGTTGTTTCTCTCTTCTTCAGTTGCCTCAGACTTTATCCTCTGTTACTGGTGCTTGTGGTGCTGCTTATAGTATTTTTGGTGTTATTGACCGTATTCCTGAAATTGACTCTGATAGCAAAGAAGGTCTTAAGCCTACTGCTGTCAAAGGACAAATCGAGTTTGATCATGTGATGTTCAAGTACCCCACACGTCCTGAGCTTACTATTTTGAAGGATTTCTCGTTGAAGGTTGAGCCCGGAAAAACGATTGCCTTTGTTGGTCCCTCTGGTTCTGGAAAATCTACATCTATTCAGCTTCTTCAACGTTTCTATGATCCCCTGTCTGGTCAAATTAAACTTGACGGTCATAATTTGAAGGATCTTAATGTGGCTTGGTTGCGTCAGCAAATCGGTGTTGTAAGCCAGGAACCTGTTCTGTTCAACATGACTATTCGCCAGAATATTTTGATGGGATCCAACAAGGAAGTGTCGAATGATGAGCTTATCTCCATCTGTAAAGAAGCCAATTGCCATAGGTTTATTACCCAGCTTCCTCAAGGTTATGATACTCCTGTTGGTGAACATGGTGGTATGCTCTCTGGTGGCCAGAAGCAACGTATTGCTATTGCCCGTGCTCTTTTGAAGAATCCCAAAATTTTATTACTTGATGAGGTAAATTATTATTACTTATTACTAGATTTTTTTTTTTACTTACTTTTATTTTTTTATATAGGCTACTTCTGCATTAGATACACAGTCGGAAAGACTTGTACAGAGTGCCCTTGATAAGGCTACTGCTTCTCGTACTACTTTTGTTGTTGCTCACAGATTGTCTACTATCCGATATGCCGATGAAATTATTGTAATGGATCATGGCAACATCATTGAACACGGAACACATAACCAGTTAATTGAAGAAGACGGTGTCTACGCTGATCTTGTTCGTAAGCAGGCTATTAATACTGAAGAAGACACCTCCTCAGTCGGCAAGGATACCATTATCAATGAGACTACAGACATTAATGAACTCGAGAAGCTTGAAACTGTTGAAACCCGTAATTCTTATTTGAAGAGAACTGAGAGCGTGATAGATGTTGATGCCTATGATGTGAAACTGAAGAAAAAGAAGGAGGAAAGAGCAAGAATAATGAAACAATCTGCACCCATGTGGAAGGTTATCAAATTAATGCGGCCTGAATGGAAATTCTTAGCTTCTGGTGTATGCAGTGCTATTGTATCTGGTGCCATTTTCCCCTGCTATTCTTATGTATTTGCCCGTGTTATTAATTTATTGACTGTAGAGGGTGATAATATCCCACATGGTCCCATGGAAGGTTCAAATCTGTACTCCTTTATTTTCTTCATGCTTGCTCTTGCTGCCCTGATTTTCTTCTCCACTTTGCGTATGTCTTTTGAAGTTGCTGGTGAAAAGTTTACAAAACGTATGAGAGTCATGGTCTTTGAAGCTTATATGCGCCAGGAAGTTGGCTTCTATGATGAAGATAAGAATAGTGTTGGTGCTTTGGTCTCTAAGCTTGCTGTTGATGCTAAAAATGTAAATGAACTTGTTACAAAAGTCTGGGGTGAAGTTATTATGATTCTTGTTGGTTTAGCTGTTGGTATGTTGTCTTGAAATTTTATTTTTATAAATCATATTCATAACTAATTTTTCTTTTTCTTTTTAAAACAGGTTTGGGCTTTGCATTCTCTAGCAGTTGGGCTTTAACTTTGGTAAATCTTGTAATGGTTCCTTTTATCGCAGGTGCAACTCTTTACGAATTCCGTGTTCACAAAGGTTATGAAGACCAGACCAAGGTTGCTTATGTTGAAAGTAGTGAGGTAGCGGCTGAAGCTTTCAAGGAAATCAGAACTGTTGCTGGATTGGATAAACAAGATCATTTTGAACAACGTTATTTCCATGCTACTGAACGTCCTCATAAACTTACTACCAGAAAGGCATACATGTCGTCCATCGGTTACAGCATGAACAAGGCTATTACTATCTATACCAATGCTATTACCTTTTATGCTGGTGTCAACTTTATTGCCCAAGGTATGATTACCTTCTTGCAGATGTTTACTACCATCCAGGTTATCATGACTACTGCCGAAAACTTGGGTCGTGGTTCCATGTTTATTCTGAGTTATGTCAAGGCTAAATTTGCTGCTATTTCTGTATTTGAATTACTTGAACGCATACCTGAAATTGACGGAGAACTTGAAGGCATTGAACCTACTAAGAGCCAGATTAGAGGTGATATTGACTTTAAAAATGTGGAATTCCGCTATCCTGCAAGACCTGATATCCCTATTTTCCGTGGTGAATTCAATCTGAATGGAAAGGCTGGTCAAACTATTGCTTTGGTAGGTCCCTCTGGATGCGGTAAATCTACTACAATTGGTCTACTCCAACGTTGGTATGATTCTTGTAATGGTTCTGTTGCTTTGGATGACACCAATGTCAAATCCTATACTCTTTCCAATCTCCGCAGCCATATGTCCATTGTTGGTCAAGAACCTGTTCTATTTGATATATCTCTCAAAGAAAACATTGAATTTGGCATCAATGAAGATACTCCTGTCACCCAAGAAGAAATCGAAAGTGCTTGTAAAGCAGCCAATATCCATAATTTTATCTCTTCTCTTCCTGATGGCTATAATACTCGTGTTGGTGATAAAGGTTCTCAATTATCAGGTGGTCAAAAACAACGTGTAGCTATTGCAAGAGCATTGATTCGTAAGCCCAAGGTACTTTTATTGGATGAAGCCACATCTGCTCTTGACAGTGAATCCGAAAAACTAGTCCAAGATGCTATTGATAATATTCTGGAACAGGGCGGAAGAACAACCATTACCATTGCACACAGACTCTCCACTATTCAAAACGCTGACTTGATTTGTGTAGTCAAGGATGGTCGTATTATTGAACAAGGTACTCACTGGGAGTTGCTCAAGCTTAATGGTGTTTACTATAATCTTGTGCAGGAACAATCCGTCACGTCTACCTAATTGATTTCAGCATCTTTTTCAACATGTACACTTTAAATCTATGCATACATATATCCCCTCCCTTTTCAACCTTTATAAATTGTAATCTTATACACACATATTTAATAGATAAATCTAAACTCATTAAAATAAACATAATAAAAAAATAATTTAAATAACATTTATTGATTTAATTTCGTTGACAGACTTTTCTCTTATTTATATTCTTTTTCATATTCTTGTTTATACATCCAATCATTTCAAATTATAATAGTATACAGAACTTGTCGATTTTATTTAAAAAAGCCAAATGGGGAATTTTTTTTTTGACTTTTTCTGATTTTCTTTTTGTTCTTGATGTGATAATGATTTATCAATCTCAAAAGAAAAATCTTTCAACAAAAAAAAACAGCTTACGCCAATCGTCTTATTTTACAGGTTTGATTAATAATTGTCTGTTTATTCAAAAAACGTTAAACATATAATACAAATATATATATATAAATATGAGCGAGATGAGAAGGATATACAACATCTTATAAAGGAAAAAGAAAAGATGTGATAGAGTAGGTTAATGTGTGTAATAAGTTCCCTGAGTATAACTTGGTATTGAGTTGTAGGGACTGTAAGCATTATTTGATAGATCATTGAGTTCTACACTGTTAGTTGCTTCAGGGGTGGAAGGATGAGAGCTGGTATTGGAGAAGGAGCATGGTGCACTTAGATGTTGATTTGTAGTGTAAACAGGATACACCGGGCTGTATTGCATTTCTGGATGAGGATTGATTATAGGAAGTCCCCAAGTAAAGTCAGTCGAAGCAGTAGTGTCTTGCCAGTTTGTGTTGATGAGCTGATCATCCGGTGTCATTGGTCTTGAGCATGGATCGTAGGTATTATATACGTTAAGCTGCTGAAGTTCATTCTCCCAAAGTTGCCTTCGATTTGTAAAGTCATTGATATTGTCACCAAATCCTCCTGCTAGGTCAGAGAAATTAGAATTCATTCCAATCTCTGGACTTTCTTGAGTACCAGGTTGGGGGAAGTTTAAAGCGGGAATAAAAGAGTTGGTTTCAACGTTATTCGAATAGATTTTATCAGGGCTTTCCATTGATGGGGTTCCAGAATTTGCTGGAGAGTTGATATTTTCCATAAACTGTAGAGGCTGAGAGTTGTACTCATTGTAAAAGCTTCGGAAATCTTGAGAGTATTTACGGATAGCAGGAATCTTCGCAATAATTGTGGCATTATCTGGTATAACTGAGTATCTGCGGAAATGCTGAAGTAATTCCAAGCTTTGGTTAAAATAATACCAAGATTGCTGAGAGACGGTGTGATCTGGATCCTCCAAGTAGCACCCTTGTACTCTAATGGCACTAATCAATGCATGGACCAAAAATTCATAGCGTGCAATAACTCCTGGCGCATTACAAAGATTCTTTATACAGCGAATGAGCTGTGAGGCATAAATACGCTGCTCATGTAGCCTTACAGGTGTTTCTGGGAGCCAAAATAAGATATCGATTAAGACCGTGTAAAAGAGTACAAACAAATGGGAAAGGTTGGGACTATCAGACGGAAGGTTCATTACTTGAGATACAGACACACAGTGTTCAATACCTTGCTTTGGAAGACCTACGAACCCATCCCTCCAGGCAATAACTTTGGAGTAAAAATCTTCCATCTGTTCATAAGCAGACGAGAGTATACCGTTTTTATCAATGGCAAGCTTTGCGCGAATTTGGATTCCATGTTCAACGAGAAGGGTCAGCTTTATCTTTTCATAGTAGTACTTTACAATTAGCCTTTCATCTTCATCATCTTCAGGAAGGGTTTGCGGAAGACATACTCGGGCCATGCTGGCAGGAAGAATCCAAGCTCGTTCCCATTCAGCACTTTGGATCTTATCAAGGCAGTAGCAGAACCAGAAAATCCGTCTTCTCAGTTCGATTTCCTGCGGGGATAGGTTACCTCGAGTATGTTCAGAATCTACATTAATTCCGAGTTCAAGGCACATGCGATACGCCATACCACTGTGAATCCAAGATCGACATTGTTGGTTGCTAGTTACACCTTTGGTAGGAGCTGGTTCATAGAGCGACATAAAAGATAGCGCAACAACGGTACTAAGACGAGGCATATCAAGGAAGTCATTTACTAACTTTTTGGCACGATTGTAAAAGACGGAAGCTTTGGGTAAACCAGCTTCTTGATTACAAGAGCAGACCATACAATATATTGCATTTAATAAAAGAGGTGTGATGAACGGACCCTTCTTTCTTAATTGCTCATAAAAGTAACGCTTAGGTATGCATGGTGTAAGTGGATAACGATACCTGAAGAACATGTCGATCATTTTCATCTGCAGTTTACTAGGAGGCATCTGAATAGGACATGAATAATTTCGAGGTAATGGAGGCTCTTCTGTCCATTTGATAAACGAACCAAATGTAGCATGTCCATGTAGGACTTCCATGCCAATTGGTGGTGATGCAAGGCGACTTTGACCCTTCTTATTAATTACATTTTGTGCTGAAATTTTGCTTGCAGCTGTAGACTTTCTTCCGGGAGTCTTTTTCCAAGAAAAAAGGATGGCCTCATCGTCTGAGCTAATTGAATTTGTATCGCTGTTGTTTACTCTATCGTTGCTGTCGACAATTTGCAGTTCGGAAGAGCCATCTGCATTTCCTGGGCGACATTGTCTTCCTCTTGCTAAAATGATATATGAATAGGATAAGTATACTGTTGTTATTGATAAAAGAAAGATTTAACTTCATACCTTTACACTATGTATATCAATACAAAAGAAAGAGAATATAAATTAATTGGAGAAAAGTGCTATTAGTATTGATTCGATAGCATTTTGCTGATATCTTTGTATTTTAATGAAAATCTACCTGCATACAAGGACTGAGGCCATCACACTATAGAATCATAATTAATGCTATATTCTTTATATAAAAGCAGTGGTTAAATCTTACTTTAATCTTCTTACTGCGACAGACAAAACAAGCATGTCCGACTTTAAGTCTTTTATATTTTAATTCTTGAGTTACTTTTCCCATTCTACTTTTGATTTAGCGTTTGAAAAATAGAGTAAACTTGTGGAGTTATATATGACGAAAAGAGAAGAAAAAAGTAGAAGAAAAAGAAGATGAAAGATAAAGAAAGAAGTCTGAAATGAAGATTTAACTTTAAAGTAATATTTGGATTTCTGAGATCCGACAGTACCGATTGGAACTTGATTTAGAAATGAGAGGGTGAAGAGAGAGACAAAAATGTCTATCATTATTCCAACTCAGTCTTTTTTTTTACAGCATACAGGAAAGAAGTTTAAAAAGTAAAATTTCACTAGACTCACTCCATTCCCTGGAAAAGCTAGAAGCAAGGTCGTTTTACATCTAACATAGTTTCAATGGTAATTTTGCTGACAAAAGCCAATAGATCACCAAAATCTTTGGTTCTATTCTCTTTTTCTTTTTCTTTTTCTTTTTCTTTTTTTTTATGAAATTTCCAGGGCAAATATTCTAAAGTTATCACATAGATAGATTTGCTATTCTAGTAAACATCTTTACTTCCTTTATTAATACCCTTTCTCATTATGTAAGCTATGAATGAACAATTAAACAAAAAT
>VCJL01000400.1:8878-19852 GCA_024139405.1 Backusella mclennaniae | reverse complement strand
AGATAGAATAAACTGATAATAACGGTTAATTAGACCAGGATATGGCTGCTCGTCACCGTGCTCGCTTCAGATCAGTCCAGATCATTCGCGTTGCCGAGGTTAAGGATGCCGATGTCCGTCGTCAGTACATCAAGCAGATCTTGACTCCCAAGCTCGCTTTCCCCTTGCCTCATCGTCTCCAGACTCCTCCCAAGGCCAACCGTGCTCTCTTCGTTGCCAAGCGTCCCAGCACTTTCTACTAATTTCTGCGGGTCATTTTTCCATTTTTGTTTGCAAAATTGGGAAATTTTTTTTTTATTTTTAAATAAATAAAAAAATAATAAAAAACAATACATAAAATGTAGTAGAAACAAATAAGAATCATGCCAATGTGTCACGTTTGGTTTGTGTCGGTGAATATCAAACTCTTATTAAAACGATTTTTTATTCCATTATAAATTGAATTGCTGGTAAATCATGAATCGTATTCAAACCCGGTCTTTAAGACGTTTTCGACTTGCAGGAGGTCATTTACGTTTAAAAGGACCAAGGAGACGTACGCCCAATCCAACTCGAACAGTGGAACCTACCTCGACTTTTCTTGGTTTAAAACAACGTTATGAAGTATTGAGGAGCTTTTTATCGATGGATGATTCTCGTCACTTGATTGATAGTATTAAAAAAGACGCTATCAACACATCTGTTCATCCCGAGTTATTAAAAGATGCTAGTGTGAGGTACTTCTATATATATGAATACACCACTATTCGTCGTTACTCATATGCTATCCTGTTTTATATAATAAAAAGAGAAGGTCGCCAATTATCAATTGAAGAAATAGAGTTTGTAAAAGTACGAAAAGCCTTTCAGAAGTATGCATTCGCAAAGTACATTGGTGTTGATCCCAAAAATATTGACGAAAGGGATATTCCAATCATCGGTATTGCATCCAGGTAGACAAACGCTTTTCATTTCACAAGGCAATAACTATGTACTAAATTGACCTTGTCTATCTAGTGGTGGTGGCTATCGTGCAATGATAGGTTTATTAGGATATATAAAAGCCATGAAAAAGACAGAGATATGGGATTGTATCATGTTTTTGGCCGGAGTATCAGGATCCTGCTGGACTATAGCAACCTATTACAGTTCTGTATCACAAACATGTCCCTCACGGCTAGAAAGGCATTTTGAATCAAAACTTAACATACATTGGGCAAATATATCGAATTTCTTTAATCAGTTGATTTTCACACCGCAACATTCAAGCGTAATGCTTCAAGGTATCATACAAAGGGCTTACCAAAGAGAAGGAGATCTCAGCCTTGCAGATATATTTGGTACACTTATAGGCAGCACATTGCTTTTGCCAGCAATAACAGAACCTTCTAGACAACAACTAGGATGTAATTATCTATCGAAACAGTCTCAATATCTCAGTGGTGGACTTGAACCCATGCCCATTTATTCTTCCGTATATCATACAGAAGAAGAATATGATAGTTATCAATGGTTTGAATTTACGCCTTATGAAATGGGAGGTGAAGATATAGAGGCATGGATACCCACCTGGGCTTTTGGAAGGCGTTTCGAAAAAGGCACAAGTAAAGAGAAGCTAACGGAACAGTCGATGGATACAATGCTTGGGTAAAATACTTGTCCAATTTTTTTTTTTCAATTTACCTTATATTTATACTATCGAATTTAGAATGTTTGGATCAGCATTTACTGCGAGAGTGACTCGTGTTTATGAAGAAATACGTAGTTTTCTGCCACTTACCTCCATCACAAAGCTGGACAATGCTGTTAGTAAATATGAGAGTTCGATATCAAAGTACCATCCAATTTCACCGTTGGGATTTCCAAACCCATTTTACGGCTTAGCACCTGACGAGAATAAAAGAACAGATTCATTTATTTCATCAAAAGATCTTTGTTTGATTGATGCTGGCGTTGATAACAATATACCCTTTTACCCGTTACTTCGTCAAGAACGAGGTGTCGACATTATATTTGCAATAGACCTGAGTTCCGACATACAAACGACCTCACATTTCGATAGAGCCGAAACTTATATTAAACATCGCCGTATGAAAGGATGGCCTAAAGGTGCAGGGTGGCCCAAACAAAGCGGACCGAGTGAAAAATACCCGTTGGGACCTTGTACCGTTTTTTCCGATAATGACAGATCAGATGTCTCTCTTGTGTACTTTCCATTTATCGGAAACAGCTCTTATGATCCTGACTTTGATCCTCAGACAGAAGAGTTTTGTAAAACATGGAATTTTGTTTATGAACCCGACCAGATCCATAAACTCATCGGCTTGGCTGATGCCAACTGGAGAGAGAGTGAAAATCAAATCAGACTATTGTTAAAAGAAACATGGGAACGCAAAATGAAAAAACGTCAAATGATGAAATAAAAGTAATAATTATTCTTTATAATAATATTTATTTAATAGGTTGTATAAACAATGTTTTTTTTTAATACATTAAATTACATGTGTATAATTTATATAACAAGTGGTTATAAGCTAATTTACAGTGAGCGTTGCATTTGATGCAACTTTTCTACTTGCTCTGGTGTTCCCTCGTTTTCAATTTCACGTATCAGGCCTGGATAGAGATCCCAGTTTTGATCGATTTCTTTAGGATTGCTTGCTGTCTCTTCGGCCTTATCGAATTGTGGTCGATAATTTGAGACAGGTGGGCTATTACGCTTGAAACGATATAGACCAGGATGGGTCAGATCATCTTCTTGCATATGGTGTTCGACGATTGCAGTGTTTTCCTTGGGCTTTTCAACGATACCTGTAGGGGCGGCTTTAAAGAGTTTTGAAAGATTACTGTTCATGGCTGTATATATTGTTGAAATATGATTTAATAGTAAATAGTAAAAAAAGAAAGTGTTTTATTTCTGCTAGTTTTTATACTTTATTTAAGAATCACCCCACAAGCAAAATCGGACTCTATTTATGGAAAGTTCTATTTCAGTTCGCCTATTGTTATTTCCTTTTCGCTGCAAACAGTAAAAAAAAAAGCACCAATAGGCTTACAATGTTCTCACGGTTAAAACTTAACCTCTCACGACCAAACGAAAGCAATGCTTTGGCCTTAATATTGCTCCTCTATACAGAGTGTATACAGTGTTAGTCATGCCGGTGAAGCATCAACCTTCTTATTTGTCTTTGCTGTTTTTTTAAAAAAAAATGACTTGGAAAAAGTTATTTAATTTTGTTGACGGGTAATATATAAATTACGTCATGCAGCTTTTCTCAAGTCAAGCAAAATGAACACGCTACAGCATCACATTTGTTTGGGTGTGGTAAAATTTCCTCCCCTTTTTTTCATCTGTCAGAATGATGGAATGATGGAATGATCTTTTTCAATTTATTATTAACACTTCTTTCATATGACAATCATCTAATACTTTGTGCCTGCACATTGTGATAGAAACGAAAAATTCCGTCTATAAAAAAAAAGAAACCAAATATACATAATGCTTGGGTGGACGATTTCTTTTATTCTTCCACAAGAGTTGCAAAAAATAAATTATGCAAATTTTCCATATTTCTTTGAGAAAAAACATGCGCGTTCATTTAATAGAAAATTCTTTTTGGAGTTAAAGAAAATGGGTGCTGACCAACCACAGCAACCCATAAACTCAAAAGTAACGAGAAATCTTGATTAACTTTAAAACTATTGAATATTTGCAAAAAGCCAATACTACAATGATTGATAAAATTCTCTAAACCCTCAAAGAGTGGAGCGAAAAGCTAAATGGGATGTTTGACAGCGGAATTGGATGATTAAAACCATGAACCCGATTTATCCTCGTTTGAAAAAAAAAATGGAGCGATTCAACATTGATTTTCTTTTTTTTATTGAGAAAGGACAGATTAAAACTCCACAAGTCTCGTCATTCTGGCTCTACTTCTTTGACGATCTACTTTCATTACTTAGATCCACACATAGTATCAAAACTAAACGAAGAAATAAAAAGAAACGAGATATACCTTTTCCCTCATTGTATTGCCTAAAAAAGACACTGCTCTATTTTTCAAAATATTTAAAGTTAACCTCAAAAGTCACCATTTAGGAACAATGTTTTGATGGACCATCGAACATTTAAAAGCATTAACCTTAAATTCTATTGGTAGATTGTAAACAGTGAAGATCAATACCCCCTATCCCGTAGCAGAAACTGATTAGATGTCCCACTTTTGTTACGAATTTGTCTTTATCATATAGCTTTTTTTTTTAACGCATAATTTGTTGATAGAACGATATACATTTTGAATAAAAAATTGGTTTTTCGCTCAAAACTTTAACCAGAATTGTTTCCGGGCACTGCACAATAAAAGACCATTGCACTCTTGGAAGCAGAACTTGTAGACTTTGATGATACAGCCCTTGAGTTTATTTACATTCAAAAATAGGATGAAATGGTTAAATAGAGAAATCGCAAAATGGAAGAGCTATTTTATGGGTTGGAAGCTGTGTGGACCCCCTTTTTTATCACCCATAAACGATGAATCCTGTCCTGATTATTCTGATAAACAAATAAGGAAATAAAAGCATGCTGTATAAAATAATCTAATCACTCCCCTCTTTAATAATAGTATTAGATACAGTTACCTCTTTTGTATAGCAACAATATACTATGTAAGGAGTGCGATCATTTTCTATATCAATCAATGACGCCGTATTGCACTCATAAATAAATGATATTGACTGCATTCCAATCTATTATTGATATAATTCAAAGTGAAAACAAGTATATAGCACTTACATAACAAGTGATATAAAACCACGATCCTTTTTTGAAGAAATTTGGGCTTAGATATTACATTGATGTCACTCAAATTTAAACTGTAATAAAAGTGTAGTGCATGTAACGATATCCCTTTATTATTCACCACTATCACCTTTTCTTTTGCGAAACAATATGGTTGGACATTGATGTGGCTAGTCCATTATCTCTGTAACCGTCTGATTATCCTCATTATATCACTAGGCTTGCTGTATCTATACATTGCGGAATCTTTATGTTGACCCAAAGCTAATGTATGCCAAAAGGGATTAAGGACTTTTAATGAACTTTTTCAACTATTACGGCTATCCGATAAACAACATTTAGAGATTGGTCTATCCTCATTATTTGAGGGAGCGAGATTAAATTATCAGAAACGAAATACTTTGATTTCTCTTTAATATTGTTAAGCATTACGTTTATACCACTGTATATCAATAAATGTCTTTAAAGTATAAACATATTGACGTATATTCTAATTTTGATAAAAATGGATCACGAATGATAGACTCTTAATCCTCATCAACTAAATTTTAACGAGGGGCACCCACGATTATCAAAATAAAATCAAACTCCTCCACTCAAAAGCGGGTATAAAAAAATAATGTATAGTTCAAGAACAGAACTTGCTTATATTTGTATTTAACAGAATGTTTATTTATAGTAAAGAATGCCTTTCTGATCTTTTACAGTCAATAAACGATTGCGTGGTTACAGACATACTATTTCCTCATTCCAACAAGACTATTTGGGACACCCCATGTCAACGAATTCACAATGACAACCCTATACCTCACTTTATAGCCAACATTACAGCACATAATCTCACTTGTGCCGACATTTCATATAAAGCCATTGCAAATTCACTCTTTTCACTTTCACAAAACTTTCCACCTAGCAGTGGTGCAGCAGTTCTCGTAACAGTGAACTCCTCTACTTATGCAGTACTTAAAACTCTAGCAGATCTATTGCCACCGGGACAAAGTGCCATGTTGTGTTCCGGGAATGCCCAAGAAGCTTACGACATGATAATAATAGCCCAAATGACACTACTCAAAACGAAATCACTTTTTCTCCACTTTTACGATAGTCGGCGGATCGTAGAGGAATACACTAACGTCGATCCGCTAGAAACCGGGATCCTCTCAAAGCTCGTACCTCCGGAATTAGTGACGGCGTACAAGAAAGATGAATTTACGGATTTACTGCCAAATATATACACCACACTCAGTGAGGTTATGGATCAATTTAGTGTGGACACCGGTAGATGCTACAAGCTAATGGAATACAGCGGACACCCAGAGGCTAATATAATTCTGGTTGCTATGGGAACCATTTCACACGTTGTCGAACAGACAATGGAAGCTCTTTCGAATCAGGGTGGAGATTTAAAAGTGGGTATGATTCGGGTAAGGCTTTATAGGCCATGGTCAGAAAAGCATTTTCTGGAGTTACTTCCCAATTCAACCCGAAGTGTTGCAGTACTTGAACCGGTGAAGGATTCCTCAGCGTCATGGAACCCGCTCTTTTTGGATGTAGTTGCTGCCTGTTATCAGTCAGGACGTGAAGAGATAGAATTACATTGTGGCAGTTATATTGCTGATCAAGACTGTGTTTCTCCCGATAATGTGGTAGCTTTAATAAGTGGATTGTCTTCAAATCAAATCCCACGCCAATTCAGCATGGATGCGCTCAAATCACAAAAGGAAAAGGTGGCAGTGGTACCTGATTCGGTTGATCAATGCATTTTTATAGGAGATGAAAATCTGGCGCTATGTTATGCAAAGGGATTAGAAAAAGCACAGTGCTACACAGTGAAAAAAGGCGATATTCCTGTAACCCATATTCGTTCAAACGCAATCTCAGATTTTCCGTTTTTGATCGAAAAAACAAACATCATTGTTATTCCTGATATGAAGCGGATCCAATCAAGTGATGTTACCTACTCAATTATGGAAACAATAGCTATATTAACAGTAGGCGGTACCTTTGTCACTGGCGTGATTGATATCGAGACTAGTTTACCAAATACTATTAAACAAGTGCTTTATTCAAAACAAGTACAGTTGGTTTCTATTCCTGATATTACCTCTCTGTTTAAGGAAAAACAAAGTATTCATGGTATCATAAAACAGTTCACCCCAGTGTCTGTTCCTGAATCTTGGAAAGAACTACAAAGTCAGAGAGAACATCCATCTCCATCTCCTACTCAATCTATTGGTTTACACCTCGAAACTCCTTATTTGAATGTTTTAAGCCAAGTATTCGGATCACGATTAGAAATCGCAAATGCAATGAATTCATCTTCCATCTGGTCGCCTGCTATTGGACATGCCAATGCTGCCACTCCCGAGTTTGGTTATGGTTATTTAGTAAGTAAACTACAAGAGCGAAGCCGGTTTGTGGATTGGGTAATGGGTATAATTCGTGACGGAGAGCTTCCTAGTGATGCAGTAAGAATCCTATCTCAATGGCTGCTTCTGGTTAACAACCCACGTTCGAATATAACCAAAGTGAATGAAGCTTCTGAGCTTGTATGTGTTGCTTTTGAGGCACTGGTGAACACTCCATATAATAAAATTGCCAGGTCACTTTTTGAGCAAAAGGAACACTTGGAATCTAAATCGAATTGGTTAATTGGGTCAGATAACTGGGCTGAGGATCTTGGTCTTTCTGGTATTCATCATGTCATTACCTCAGGAGATAATATCAATATTCTCATCATCGATACCACGATCTATAGCAAACCCGTTGACCGAGAAAAACGTAAAAAAGATATTGGACTGTATGCTATGAACTATGGCTCTGTTTATGTCGCTTCTGTTGCAATTTACTCTTCTTATGCAGGTGTACTACAGGCATTAATGGAGGCAGATGCCTATCCCGGTCCTTCGATTGTATTGGCATACCTTCCTCAACTTGATAACCCTGTTGAGATGCTTAAGGACACAAAAGTATGTGTAGATAACGGAAGTTGGCCATTATATCGCTGGAACCCAGAGTTGGGAAACATGTTCAAATTAGACTCTCAGCGCATTAAACATGATTTGGAATCATTTTTAAATCGCGAAAATCAATTAAGTTTATTGACAAGAAAGGATCTTGATTTATCGGAAACTTTGGTTAGTTCAATAGAAGCGGTAAGTGACTGAAATTATTATTGTATATATGAAAAAAAAAAAAAGAGAGAAACAGAGAAGCTCATTATTTTTCTTACTTTCAAAGAACACAAAAGTTCGTCGCAAAAACCTAAAACGAAAAGCCCGTGATGACTATGCCAAGTTACTCTCTGGTCTCAAGCAAAGCAGTGGACCACCTTTAACCATTTTGTTTGGATCTGATAATGGTAATTCCGAAGGGTTGGCGAGGAGGGCTGCCAAAACAACAAAAGCGAGAGGTGTTCCCGTAACACTAATGGCACTGGATGATTATGAAAATATCCAAGGATTGGCCAATGAAAGTAATCTGGTTATTATCTGCTCCACTGCTGGTCAAGGAGAAATGCCTTCAAACGCACGAGAATTCTGGAAAGCGCTTAATAATATTATTGTTGGTGAGATTCCAATGGCAGATCTATCTGTATCTATTCTAGGATTGGGTGATAGCCATTACTGGCCACGTAAAGAAGACGCCATGTTTTATAATCGACCTGCCAAATTATTTGATGCAAAATTTGAAACTCTGGGCGCATCCCGACTACTCCCACTTGGATTGTGCGATGATCAAGATGCAGATGGTTTTGAAACAGGATATTCTATTTGGTTTTCGGAACTTTGTAAGGCATTAAAAATCAGAGAAGGTCCCGAAGAAGAAGAGCCTCCTATAACCGATGATCAAATGAAGATTGACTCAAATTACTTGAGAGGTAACATAGCGCAAGAACTTGTGGATCGTTCTACAGGTACAATAAGTGAAGACAGTCAAAAATTGCTCAAGTTCCATGGTATCTACGCCCAAGACGATCGTGATCTCAGAGAAGAACGCAAAAAGAAAGGAATGGAAAGGGCGTATAGCTTTCTTATCCGTGTACGTACACCAGGAGGTGTAGCAACCCCTACACAATGGCTTGTGATGGATCAAATTTCTGATAGATATGCAAACAAGACCCTAAAATTGACAACACGCCAAGCATTTCAGCTTCATGGGGTTCTAAAGAAAAGTTTACGTACTACCGTAAAAAAAATCAACAAAGCGCTTCTCTCTACATTAGCCGCCTGTGGTGATGTCAACCGCAATATTATGTGTACCTCAATAACAGAGATTCCAGAAATTCGTGCTCAGGCTCAAACTTTGGTGAAGGAATTGGTTGATCTATTGGCACCAAAAACTACGGCGTACCATGAAATTTGGCTCGATAATAGTATGGTAGCAGGCCATGCAGTTCAGGACTTTGAGCCCATTTATGGACCCACTTACTTACCAAGGAAGTTCAAAATTGTTATTGCCGTTCCACCCGATAATGACGTGGATATTTATGCTCATGATTTGGGATTCATTGCCATAGTAGATTCTGAAAGTAAACAGATTGTTGGTTATAATGTTCTCGTGGGAGGTGGTATGGGACAAACATTTGGCAATAAAAAAACCTACCCACGATCTGCTTCTGCTGTTGGATATATACCTGCCGATGCTGCAATCAGTGTTGCCAAAGCTGTTGTGCTTATTCAACATAACTATGGTGATCGCACCAACAGAAAACATGCACGATTCAAATACACAGTGGATGATTACGGATTGGATTTCATTAAAAAGGAAATAGAAACTCGCAGTGGTGTTGTGCTTGAGGATCCGAGACCATTTAGCTTTAGAGATAATAATGATCGCTATGGATGGACACAAGGCAATGATAATACTTGGAACTTTGGTATGTTTATTGAAAATGGGCGTGTGAAGGATACATCTGAAATTCTCTGCAAGACCGGCCTAAGAGAACTAGCTAAATTCCACAAGGGAGAATTTAGACTTACGGCCAACCAACACTTGGTTATTGCTAATGTACCAGAGGGAGATCTTGAAAAGACAAAGGCGCTTTTGGTTAAATATAAGCTAGATAACCTTGCCTTTTCGGGAATGCGCAAATCAGCTATGGCTTGTGTGGCTCTTCCTACATGTGGCTTGGCTATGGCGGAATCAGAACGCTATCTGCCTCATTTGATTACCCTTTTGGAAGAAACATTAGAGGAAGCAGGCCTTTCTCATGATTCGATTATTCTTAGAATGACAGGTTGTCCGTAAGTTTGGTCTACTACGCTGTTCTTGACATTATTTATATACTTATCCACCCTCTCTCTCTCTTAATTTTAGTAATGGCTGTGCTCGACCTTATTTGGCAGAGATTGCCCTAGTAGGAAAAGCACCTGAAACCTACAACCTTTACTTGGGTGGAAGCGTTACTGGAGACCGTCTTAATAAATTATACAAAGAGAACTTGCAGGAACGCGATATATTAGATATACTTCAACCTATGATTAAGGCCTACGCAATTGAAAGGCAAACAGGAGAGCCTTTTGGCGACTGGGTAATCCGTGCCGGTTATATCAAAGAGACCATATCAGAAAAAGACTTTCATGATATTTAATTCAACACAATTGTATTTGAATATAGATAGATTGTTCTTGTGTTACAAATTTTTAATAAAATAGATGTTGGGAGAAATATATTAGACCTTGCTTAATTTCTTATAACGATTGTGCTTGAATACATATACTAGCTGTTCACGGAGTCTCCGTTCGAACGTCTAAAATACGTTCGAACGGGTTGATCAGATAGATTTTTTGTAAAACAAATTTCAAATTCAGGATATCCAAAAAAAGGGTTTATGTAATCTCAGAAAAACTTAGTTCTAAAATTTTACTAAACGAACACCAAAATTTGTTAATAAAAAAAAAGTCCAAAAACAGGACAACAAATGGTCACCAATCAACTTTATTATAGTTATGAATCGGAAGGCGATCACATAAAGAAACATCTAAAAAAGCATTTATTTTCTCATAGTAAAATACACTCAATATCCATAAACAAAAAAAAAACAAACACATAAATATAAATATAAACAAATAAATATTAACATGGTGCTTACATTATGTACTAACTAAAAGTGAATATTTTTTAAAAATGCAAATACTTGGATTGACAGAGATTTTGGTAAAGAAATTCTTCTAAAGTAGAGATATTTCCTATCT
>VCJL01000395.1:0-29551 GCA_024139405.1 Backusella mclennaniae | reverse complement strand
AAAAAAAAAAAAAAAAAAAAAAAAAAAAAAAAAAAAGGAAAAAAAAAAAAAAAAAAAAAAAAAAGGGAAAAGTGAGAAAGCGAGAGAAGGGAAGATTGATTTTCATTATTATTTCTATTTATACCAGTTCCTTTTTATTTCATTTATTGGGGTCCATTCATCTGTCAGTTGTTATAAAAAAAAAAGAAAAAATAATATAATTAAGTTATAGTTTGGAAACAAGTGTGTCTATAAATTGACATCAACCAATGAAACCAAAGAGCGGATAAAAATACACCAAAGCCATTATTTACAATATGTTAAAACAGAATAGAATCACTCAATAGAGAAGGAAAGTGACGAAATAACACATCATCACAGTAAATCTGACATGTTTTAATAACCAAATGTAGTCGTTATAGGGGTGTATATTTCTTCACGAGGATTTAACTTTTACACATAGCATATTCTTATGATTCGTTTATTAATTACTTTTGTTGCTCAGCTTTTTTTTTCTTGGGTTCTGTTGTATTTGTGTATGACAAAAATAACTTTTTTTAGAACTTTTATTGCATAAACTTTTTCTTTTGCCGAAGACAAACACATCCATTTGGTTCAAACTCTCTCTTGTTTGTTTGATTTAAAAGCACTTTCCGAGCTTTTTATTATTGTTATTTTTTGCTGCTTGTTGTTAATTCGTCCTTTTATTTTATTTTTATTTTTATCAAAATAGCGTCGATCAAATCAAAACCATTGGTTAGTTGAAATGATACTAGTTTATTCCAATGAATCTAAAATCAACAAGCAACATAGGTACTGACCTTTTATCATCATCTTCAGTATTATAGTTCTTGTTTATGCAAAACCACACCTTTTATGATTCTTCAAAAGGCTGGTCAAGATGTAGAATCACTGCACGTGTTTCGAAACTAGCAATGGTAGCACAACTCCATGCTGAATTTTGAATCTTTCCCTTTATTGCTATTTTTTTTTGGCTCTCCCTTTTTTATATATTTCTTAAGCTACTTTTTTTATCTCTTCTTTTTCTCTTCTTTTTCTCTTCTTTTTTCTCTTCTTTTTTCTTCTTTTTTTTATACTCTCTTTTCTCTTGTTATTCTTACTCGCTTATACGCTCATTTAACAACATAATGTCAGTTCAATATGAATGGGTTGAAGTTTCAAACCCTAAATTTTCTTGTCCTTTCTTTGCCAACCCAGTAAGTTTATTGTTATTTTATGAGTAACCTCCTTCTCTTTTTTGTGATTTAGCATAGTATATTTATTGTTTTCTTATGCGATTTACTTAATTATTTATTGTTACTTTAATAGGTTACAGGGGAATGCACTTGGACAAAACCTGAAAATCAATCAGTGTAAGTAATAGCAATGACAATAACGATCATGCTTATCATTACCATAGTTCCATCAATTACGATGATAATAACCAGATACTTTATTTTGCCCATAGTAAACCAAGCAACCCAGAGGGCGATTGGTGGGAGTTGTGGGATGAAAAGAACAGCCTTCCTTATTACTATCATACACGTGCTAATATCTCAAATTGGATTCGACCCACAGATTCAAATGTCATTTCTCTAGTAAAGATTCAGGTAAAAAATAAAATCTAAAAATACATGTTGTCATAATAAATAAGCTTAAAAATAACAAATACAAATAATTACTATATTAAAGCCAACACCCGAATTCGCCAATCAAATGGCCATGTTAATGAAAGAACCTAATTATTCGCCTGTCAATAGCCCAACTAGCATCGATAAATCTAAACGAAACAGTCGCTCATTCGATCTTACACCTTCTTCTTCAATTGATATTCCAACAACAAAACATCAAAGATCAACGTCAGCAGACTGTGCAAACGCCGTTGAAGTTTTGACTCAAAAAAATATCGGCAATCAATCCATGCCAAGTCAAAATACCGAAGATTCACTTTCCGCCGTCCTGCCACCATCCTCTCCTACTTCAAATCAATCTACTACAACAAGTTTATTATTTAATTTTGGTCTTAAAAAGGCATCCTCAACTACTCCATCTTCAAGAAAACAAAGTATTTGTTCTATACAAAAAGTAAAAGAAAAAAGAAAAAGAAAACCTTGTTTTTTGTTGTTTATATAGAACCCTCCCTATAACTTTTTTTTATTTTATTTCTCCTTTATTTACAGGAAACATCAACAGAAAGTAGACCAAGAAGAGGATCTCACTTTTCGGCATTTTCTAGTTTTACAAGAACAAGTAAATCGTCTACTACAGTTACAAATCCTTTAAAAAATCTTGTTTCAAGATCTTCAGGCACTTCTCCTTCAGCATCTCGCTATTCTATCAATGTGGGTCAACCTGTAAACAATCCAGGTAACTAAAAAGAAAGCTTAGTTTTATTCTTTTTCTTTTCTTTTCTTTTCTTTTTTTTTTACTTATCTATGGTTTTTTTACTTTCCCTTTTTTTTTGCTTTAATTAGAGGCTGCAATTGCAATGCACCCTTTAAACCAAAATGGTTGTAACACCCCAAGTGCCACAATTAGAAAGTAAGTTGATGGTTTTAGCTCTACTATTTTTTGCAGCTTTACTTACTTTCTTATATTTAGACCCACTTTACCTGTTGGTTTACAACAAGAGATTAATAAATTCGCAATTAATGGTTTTGCAAAGAAATATTTTGCAACCCATAAAAAAGGTCTCTTCAGAAGAAGAGTTCCTATGACCGAAATGTTAAAATGGACAAAGGTAAAAGTGATTGTGCTTTTTTTTTGATATATTTTACTCACGTGCTTTCTTCGGATTACAGGATTCTATTCGCCAACCGCTTATTATGCTGAATAAGGAATTGTACAAGGATGCACTAAAATGTTTCAAGTTAATACAAATGGTGATGGGAGATCGTTCCCGCCCTCGCCATTCTAATGAGATTGAGGATATCCAAAACATCTTAACTTGTGGTATTACAAAGGGCCAAATGAGAGACGAGATTTACGTACAAGTTTGTAAACAATTACATAACAATCCTAGTGGGTAAGTATCATGCATAATATGTTTTGGTTTTTAAAATGATAATAACCCTTCTTTTTTTTTAAAAAAAATTGCGTACTGTAGGGAAAGTATTCGAAAAGGCTGGGAAATTTTGTGCACCATTAGTGTTACTTTCCCACCTTCTAAGAATCTTGAATCCTATCTTGATGACTTTGTTAAACAACACCACCATGTTAAAGAAAATCAAGTTGATGTCATGAGTCAGCATGTATCTTCAAAATTGAAGCGAATTTGTATAAGAGGCGCCAAAGGAAAAGTTCTAACAAGTGCAGAAATCAATAGAGCAAAGGTTAGTACATATCTTATCAGATCGCAATCACAAAAAAGCTAAATATGACTTTAACCAACTATTTATAACAGGAGGCACCATTTAAGCCTTCAGTCTTTGGTGAATCCTTAGGTTTCATCATGGAGTTACAACAGAACATTGATAATAAATTGCAGTTACCCCAGATCGTTCCCTTTTTAGCAAACACCGTACGTGAAACCAATGGACAAATGTCAGAAGGTATATTCCGTGTGCCTGGTGATGCAGATGCTGTAACTGACTTGGTAAGCTCTTTGGCTTTTATCGCTATTATATCTATACATCTAGCTTATGTTCAATTAACTAACTTACTCTTTTTTTTTTTTCTTAAAAAATAGCGTGTCCGTATCGAAAACGGCAATTACGATGCATCAGGCATAACAGACCCTAATGTACCCGCATCATTACTCAAATATTGGTTAAGAGATTTGCAAGATCCAATAATTACATCAGAAAACTACAGCGACTGCATTCAATGTGCAGAAGATCCAGAAAAGGCGATTGCTATAATTAATCGCTTACCTGATACTAATCGACGCATTGCTTTATTTACTATTAGCTTCTTACAGGTAAACAGAGCCAAGTATATTCTTCCAGTATATATATATTAATATGTTTTTATTAATAGGAATTTACTGATCCAGAAATTATTAAACATACCCTAATGAATGTGAATAACCTTGCTATGGTGTTTGCACCTAATTTTCTTCGCTGTCCTTCCGAAAGTCTAACCACCGTCTTTGAAAATTCTAAATACGAACAGGCCTTTTTAAGGACCTTGATTACAAAGATTAATGTAGATGCGAATGCTTGCGCATATGATCCAGATAGCAATAAAGCTATAGGTTATATTGCTTAATTTATTATCCCTTACTTTTACGAAAAAAAAACCCCCCCAATATAGACAATATATTGACTATATCATCACCATCAAATATATATATATACATATATATGTATATTTTATTATTATTATTATCTTCACTAAAAGAATATAAAGTGTATTCACTCTGTACATTGTGGTAAATAGCTTCTTTTTGTTATCAAATTGAAAAGGTTGAATTCTGTAACATCCAAGTTTAAACCTATGATTAAAGAGTTTTCTTTTAAATAATTGTCTTTTTTTAAAGTTTGAAATTACAACTCTTTCCATTTACAGTAATTTTTTATTATTATTGTATTATTACTATTATTATATATACTATTATAATCATTACATATCATCCATTTTATAAAATGTTCTTTCTGTTCCTGCCTTTGAACACTTTTTCCAGGTAAAGAAACCAATGATGCAGGCAGCTGATAGACCAACAATAACGCCCACTGCAACACCTGCCTTTCCACCCTCTGAAAGATTCTGTTTTTGTTTGTCTTCCGATGATGTATCTGTTGAATTTCCATTTGGATCATAAGGTGTAAGTGAGCACTGATTCGTGTCAAGACGGGCTAAAGGGTCTGTACAACTGGGATAAGTTGAATTGGAGACTGCACGGGATTTGGCGAGTTGGGCAAAGGCACGTAGCCACGTCATGGAATAATCGGGCTCGTATGTATTATAAACCATATGAATCACATCTATCCATTATCATCAATAAGGGCCGGGTATAAATAAATAAATATATTCCCTTTTATTTCTTCACTTTTTTATGTCCCAAGCCTCCTTCTCCCCCTTTTATGATGAATTACCTGAAATAACTAGATCAGCACGGGCAGACTGTCTGATCGGCCAATCTATTATAGATCACATTTAACTTTGTATATGATAAAACCCCAGTATCCATTTGCAAAAATTATACGTTACCAGAATAACCGTTACTATTAATCAACCCATCTGTTCGATATACATTTTTACCAGAAATAAAGGGAGTAGAAGCAGCCAAGCTATAATTAGCTGCACTTAGCCAAGCTGAGAAAGAATTTTGCCCATTTAAGTCAACAAGAGGTGTATCATCAATGATATAGTCCACATTTGCAATTGCCGATTTGAAATCATTTATATTTGAAAAAATAGTTGTCTCGTTATTTTGATTAGCCAAGTCCATACCTATAACAAAACTATTAATATAAACTTATACAACATCATTTGGATTTTATTTACCCGAATCTTTTAGTAATCCATAAAGGTAGTTATTGAAACTAAGGGTCCATGCATTATTTACAATATCATAAGATGTCCATGCAACTTTCTTTGGATTTCCTAAATTTGTCATATGCTCCTTATGACAAATGTATTTATCGTTGACATTATTCCAAATCTGAGAGGCAGTGCTTTCTTTGTCAAAAAAATAACCAAGGTAAACGATCCAAGCAGATTGCTATAGTAAAGATAGTCAATTTCCGTTTTTTTTTATCACAATACCTCCCTCCTCCCCTTCTCAAATATCTAAGTTACCTCCATTGGTGCTAAACTAGTATCATCTGAAGAAAAACCAATGTAGCTCACACCGGCCGAATTAGAAGCAGTTGCTTTAGTAAAAATGGCTTCTATAGAAGTACCAGGTTGTGGACTATCTGTGATACCATCATAGCAAGGAGAAGTCACATTTGTACTGGGTTGTGCTGCTTTAACTCTATCGCTCAAACTTAAAAGCTATATAAATATATATAAATATTTAGTTATTTATAATAAAAATAATTATTATACCTAAATTATATATTACCTCAAAGAATGGAAGTGCAGATAATTCCGTTACACTCACACTATCAAGTGGAGTGTTTACAACAGCATGATATCCAGATGTATCATTTAAAGTCTGATTACAGCAAACAAGAGCGTACTTTTCATTGTTTATCAGATTAGTAACTACCTTGTACCAATTCTTATATTCGATTTGAAAACCAGTATATTGATCTATGTTGAATTTCAGTGAAATATATTCTGGAGGATAAAAAAAAGGGGAAGGGTCTTACCTGATGTTAAAACGACTTTATATGGGTACTGATCTACCGTGGTATCAAATGTACTATCCTGGCTGTAGACTTGCTGTGATATTAAAAATATACTTGATAATAATATACACAATGCCTTCATTTCAAATGTTATAGAATTAAAAAGTAAAAAGGAAAAGAAAGAAAGAAAGAAAAAAAAATTTTTTTTATTATTATAACGAACATCATCTTTTCTATTGTTTTATTGGAGCCAAGGTGTTACAAGGATTTCTGGGCTGGTGATTGGAAGAGAAGTTACCTGTATCATGATCTTCCAAAAAAAAGAGATTGGGAAAATGTCACTGTAATTTACTTCAAGTCATAATCCAAAACCTACTTGGTTTAAACCTTATCACATATATGTTGAATTCGCTAATGCTTGACTTGGATAAATGATAAAGCCTGATTCATTTTTTATAAGAATGCTACTCGTAATCATTCAATTACTAAACACATTCGTGTAACTGATTGTTGTCGGAACATGTATTAACGAAAAAAGGGCAGTAACGAACTAGATGATCCATCGGTTACAGAAAAGTAAAAGAAAAATAGAAATGACCCTCCCATTTTAATCAAACGAAAAAGAAAGACTATAAAAATTACTCTTTCCCAAAGTAACCTTTTTTACAATCATTTGTAGACTTTGCTACAATAAATAATGAGTTTAAATTTAGCACCATTTTTTGAAATAACAGAACAAAAATAAAAGGAGTAAAGTCCTTACCTTTAGGCCGAGACGTCGATAAATTGTGCCGCTTTGCAATACACAGTGCTTTTACATATACTTTCTGTGCTGAGAAAGTGAACTCCGCCACGTGTTCTTTTTGTGAGCAATGTAGTGGCCTGCTGATTAGAATTATTCACCATTTCTCACTGATGATTGTGTAACGGATAAACTTTTTTTTAAAAAAAACAGAGACAAGGAAAGGCGCTGGGTGAAATAATGGTTGAGGATCTTAGTGTATATAGATATCAAAGCAAAAAGAAATATATGAGTTTAAATGGGATATTCCGTACTTTTCAAGAATTAAAACAGAAAATGACGGCGACTTTTGTTACAATAAACGACGGATTGGATGAATCCATTTGTTATCTTGTGGATATCAATGTGTGTACTATGGAAACTCTATAAGGGCACTTGAATAATTTACAGCTGTAATTCTGATCAAATTGTGACATTCCAATTACGAGAGGAGTTTACAAAAAAAAGGTTATATAATCTACTTTATAACATATATTTCACCACATCGCCAGTGCCAATTGGCTGGTCGAAGAACTCCACAATGTCCAACATGTCTTTCTCCGGTGAAAGATGGTGTGAAAACTCTTGTGGATCATATCTCTAATGAGCTCAAAGTTTATACCAAGGTACCTATATCTTTGGAGAGCTTGTGAAAGCATCCTTGGTAGTTTATACCACCACTTGCGTTTATCCTTGAGAATTATGAAAAGGTTCATAAAAATTACTATTCATTTGACAAAAAGCAGCGTGCTTCTCCGCAGTTATTTTCTTTGTTTCTCATCCCATTGTTCGATCGGTGTCACTGCAAGATTAATGCAAGAGCACTGACTGCTTATCCTCACATTAAGCGCCAACCTGGCTACCGTAATGAGCACCATATGTTCAAAAAGCCTTTGATCTTGAGAAACTGGATATTCCAACAATCTATGTAGGATATTAGTCGTAAAGAAATTAAATTAAATGCTTTATTGAGGCCAAACAAGTAAAAAGAAAAAGGCATCATGTTTGAAAACATGGTGCTTACAGGTGAGTTCTCTGCATCGTTTATTTGTTGTAGACCAAAAAGACCTCCTGCAAACTAAATCCAAAAGTACCATTAGAAGATTTTACTCTGGATGAAGTTAAGAACGACTACAAGCCATACTACCTTGATCTAAGTAGAACATATATCGTCACTACAGTCAGTGGCTTTGAGGATGAAAAGCTAGAGGTTCACAGATGCTCAACAACTGAATATTATACTTTAACCGGATGGATTTTCTACTTAAAAGCTCAGCAAAGAGAAAAAAGCAAACGGAATCCTATCTATTGAATCAAATATTCACACGGCCAAGACAGCACACTATAGTCAATATGCGAGTTATTTGACATATATCTTTAAACATATGAAGGCAAAATTCAGCTTCTATAACAGTGATATGGCGGAAGGATATTTCAGGTGCTATCAAGGAAGACAACGAGCAGTAGAGGCAATGGCCAATATGTTGATTAATGATTAAAAAAAGTACAATAAGAAGCGTCGCAAGCATACCAAGATGAATACTATGCATAACAGATTTGTAACGTTTTTTAAAAGAAAAGCGCGGGATCAAGGTGCTTCATTGCACAAAATACCATGCCGTTTTCGACAGTGACACTAACTCAGCCAAAAACATGATGATAATAGCATCGAGCATTTGAGTTGGAAAGGGCCGTTCAGAAATATACAAGCCCGAGAAGAAGCAGTCCACTAAATAATAATATCTTTATATCGCCAATTTGCCCCTGGTCTTCGCAAGATTAAGGTTTGTACACAGTAAGTATTATACTTTAAAGAGGAGTTTAATATCAAAGAAAACTCTAATAATCACCTTTTTTGTAAATATTTTTTTAGTTGTGTAGTTGTGTAGTATAATCCGATACTTAAATACAAAAAAAAAAAAAATCGATACAGAAGTATTTTGAACGTAATAAATGGATCAAATTTATGGCGACTGTGATTTTAAACCCATAGAAAGTTTAAGGCCTTGAAATCATTCGCGAAACAACGCGAGAATTGAGGTGAAGCAGCTGAAACGAAATCAAAGCGTACCAAGCCCTGGTTAATTATGTCATGGCTAAATTTTGAATTGGCGAAATACAACTGTGTGGGTACTTTTTTATTATTACATTTTTATTGTATTGGAGTTGGATATAATAAAATGGTTCAAAGTCTCAATATTTCTGGCATCATAAATACATTTCGGTTATTATGGAATCCAAGTTTAGCCATGCCTCACATCATTGTTAATGGTATATATAATACGTACAAAGGTTTTGTTTTACTATGCTCATTCCAAATACCAACGATTAAAAGATATTCGCTCCATCAACTATGCAAGTTTAAAACAAGCAAATATCAAAGCTATAGGGTTCGATAAAGATAACTGTCTAACTGAACCTTATATATCTACTATCTATAAACCATTTGAGGTGAAGTGGATATCTAAAATATAAATTGGATAGGTCATAGTAACCGTTATGTTTTCGTTATATAGTCTGCTTGGATTAATTGTAAAGATACATTTGGTAAAGAGAACGTAGTTATTGTATCCAATTCAGCCGGAACCAATGATGACACTGATTATAAAGATAAGCGCTTACTTTTTCACATTAGAAATGCTTGACAAAGTTAACTGACTTCCACTTTACTGGCCCAAAAATTAGAAAAGTCATTAGGTGTGACGGTACTTCGACATGCTGAGAAAAAACCAGCAGGTGGAATGCATTTAGCCAATCATTTTAAACCAACCATTCACCCAACACAGATTGCATTTGTTGGTGATCGTATATTGACAGATGTTGTTTATGGCAATCGAAATGGTAATTTGACTATTTGGACAAGCAAGGTTATTACGGAGAAAGGAGACAATAAGGCTGCATTAATGGTGAGTGTGCTATGATCATGACTTTTTCCATATCGCTATTTATTGAATTGTTTTTTATGTTGTATACACATAGTTGCGAAGAATGGAGTACCAATTAATTAAATTGTTAAAGATGATGAATGTTAAGCCACCTGCTCATCCAGCCATCAGTGAAAAAGGGAAATAGAGAAGAAAGTGGTGGAGGGTAAAAAGTGAATGTTCATATACGAGCTTATGGTTATTAAAGGAAAGGAAATTTATGGGAATTCTGTATTATCTGGTAGTTTGAGTTTTCTTGTTATTTGATCCAATGCCCTTGTCTTTACGCGTGCTTGCTTTGGAGATAGGACGCTGTAGTATTCTTGGAAATGAAGAATGAGTAGTTGTATGGTTATATCTTGTAGTGTTTCTACAGATTTGGTGTTGGCATAAAATGCTTTGGTATCTACAAATGGATCTGCTATCCAATGTCCCCATACATATTTTACAGTGTCGATATTTGTCTAACAGTGTATATAAACACTGTTAATATATCTACAATATGGCATTCCATTATTTACATCATCATTACCTTGTTTTTAATATATTCATACAATGTTTCCGTACTCCTAGCCTTTACAAATTCCTCCGTCAACTCTAAATCTTTGCCAATAATAACAAATATTCTTCGAAGTTTTGTACGAAAATTCGCAATATTACCCTGAAATGAAGTTACCATTCTATTCATTGGGCTAATGTTCATGTTGCTATAAACTGAATTTGCGATGAGAACACCTTCATCATTTGTAATAAATCTCGTCTGTACAAATACACGACGCTGGCGTCTCCAGTATTCCTTTTCTTTATCCTTTGCTGATAATTCAACATGAGCTGGTATTGTACCGCTAAGTGGAATAGGAACATGATTAATATCTAGTGGGTCTATGTTTATTGCCGACTTTAATTTTGATTTTGATTTTGTGGCTCCTGTAGTTGTAGGTGGTTTTGAGGATGATGACGATGGTTTTGATTTTGATACATGGGCATGAGGATTAGGTTGAAGGTGAGGAGTTTGAGCTGGTTTGGCTTTGTATTTATGGTTTTGGTTGCTTTGAATATTGCTTCTACTGCTATTATTTTTTCCTTCCACAGTTAACGATGTTGCATCATTCTTTTTTTGCGACTGCTGTAGATAAAGATGCTTTGTTCTTTTAGATGGTACTGGCGCTCCGACATTTGAGTTATAGAAGGTGGAAACCAACAATCTTCTTTTTAGATGATTCTTCTGAAAAGATATACCGCCCAGATCATTCTCTTCCTTCATGAATTGTTCCCTTCCGGAGGGTGATCCTCTTACAAAAGAAATAGGTGATTGAAGTTCGTCTAAGTAAATATCTGGATCTGTTCGAGGTGAAAATCGTACATTTTTATCATCTTTATGTATTATTGTAGAGAAAAAGTACGAGTATTTTTAATATCAGCAATAACAATAATAAAATATACGTAGAAAGATACAATTACCATTTACTATGTCTTTTGTTATTTTTATGGGCGAGGACGATCATATGTTATCAAATATTATTAATTATTATGAAGGTAAATTAAAAATAAATATGGTTTTCTAAGTATTATTATTACCTGATTCAACTATAGCCTTATTCCCACTCTTATCTCTTTTACGGAGTCTTGTCGATATCGGTGCTCTTGGCTTAGCCATTCTTTAGCGTAAAAGATATCAACCAATGAATAAAAATGAAAAGAAATTTAAAAAATTAAAAAGAAAAAGGAAAAGAAAGAAAGTGAGCGAGAGAGGTTTTATTTGTTTTTTCACTAAAAATTTAATATTATTATCAACATGCACGCAAGTCACAAATAACTATCTCTCTTTGCTGACGTCTGGGATAAATTACAGCTATTTTTTGTCATTGTAGTCATCTCACAATCAGAGACTACTACACTTTAGTGCACTTTTTCTAATTTTAAGGGTCTATCATATAAACATTCACCTTACAATATATCATAGGTTGTTTACAACTGATTGAATAAAAACTTAGAAGATACTATGAGCCCATAAATGAATTCTCCAACTAACGAACCATTTATATAACATTAGTAATAATAATAATAAAAACGGACAAAGATAGATATTTGTAAGAAACATATCTACTTATCGTAATTAGAGACTGCCCCTTCATTTAAACCTGTGTTGTTTAATTAAATTACGAATACAAATACAAAATAAGCAGAGCGATAAAAAAAACAATAACAATAACAATAACAAAAAGTTAATCGGATCGAAGTACTAGTTTAGATTACTGTAGGAAGACAGCTCTAACTAATACCATACATCGCTATGCTACCATTTATTAATAAAGTTGATTTTATCTTTCTTTTTAAAAAACAAGAATATTTCAAATAGGTCTAATTGAAAAAGAACCAATGGTCGGCACACTTATCAGGGTAACAGCACTGCTATACATTTGTATATACATCTTTATCTTCTCATTTGCTATCTACTTCTCAAGCGAAGACTATAAGTACATTTTCTCTACTATTATTCCTGTCTTGTAGATTCATATAATAACAGCTAACTTTATCCTTGATGCACTAAGTACTCTCGCGTTCTTTGAATTCTTTTGTTAAGGATTTTTATCAGAAATGTTTCATCATTTTTTTGGCGCATCTCCTTCTCATTTATGTATAAAACGATAGTATATGTATAGGAATTATGTCTTTCTTTATTATTAATAACAATGGTTTTATCTATTTTTTTGTTAGATATTAACGGAAAACTCTTAGCTTTTATCATAAAAAAAAACACATGGTACTTGACTAATTTAGGACGCATCATCTCATAAAGCCCAATCGCTATAGTGACACGATTTTAAATGATATCTATGATTATTGTTAATATAGGATAAAAAATGCGAAAGGCAAAAGGTGAGAAGACGATTCTTTTTTTCATACATTAAGAGAAACTTATAAAACGCCCTTGTGAACCTTTTTTGCTGTTGCACCATTCTTGTGTTCATGATTATTTATATATAGAATAATGTGTTGTATGACTTCACTTAGCAATGGAGTATACTTTTCTTCTACTACAAGTAAATAAATAGAAGTAGAATGGATAGAAACGGACTTGGAATATCGATCGCTCTCTATCTATTTCCCAAGTAAAAATAAATGAAAAGAAAAAACTAGCCCCTATCTTTTTTCAATTTGATTTCAAGGCTGATCGATATATGACTTATGTAATTCTTTATAGAAAATACCCACAAAATACGTTTAGATATTGTCGTGCAGCAACTGACAATCGCCAATGTAGTAATGATAATCATTAATTCAGAACTCCTAAGTTGCTATTACTAAACTATTTTTATACTTGTCTCATTGAAGAATACCCTGCTCATCTTCTTGTTAGAGCGTTAAGCATCACATCACATCACTTAATAAAACAAATAAAAATAGCTGCAATAAGAGAAGAAGGAAGAACCCCGATGTATGTTTCACTTTGATCTGATTTAAAAAGACTGAAAACTTTGACCTTCCTTTCCCAAGGTTACCTCCTTATATTTTTTACAGAAAAATTTGGATCATTCTCATTTATTTCTCTTTTTACCACTACTCTCGTTTTTATATAGTTTATAAGCGAGAAAATATTACAAATAAATGGGAATAATCGAGAAAAGAGAAATATGTCATGTGTGAAGAGTATGTTTCAATCAGAAGGCGAGCAAATACAGAAATGGGTAGCCATGTAGTAAGGTCTATACAGTTATATTACACCCCAACAAGGAATAGTATGATAGAGCAACGCACCAATATGAGAGAGATATAATCAGTAGATACCCTATTCATAATTTGTCATTTTTATACAACAAAATAAAGTAGCAAGACATTTCTTGTGTTAAATCATCCGAAAATCGCCTTAATAGTCTTCATTAAGCCTCAAAGGCAAATATGAGCTCCAATAAACATGACTGAGGCTCATAAGAGGTCGGTGAGTCTACCGTAAAGGTGCCACATATTGAAACGTTCAAAGAAGGCCGTTGTCAGGCCCTTATGGGGCCTCTTTACTCTCAGTTTATTTTTCCGGTGATGTTTCGATTATTTAATTATTTCGATTTTTGGATGCTTCATTCATTGAACATTTCCTTTTTTTCATGATATCGGCTAGTTATGATTTAGGTTTTTTACAATTTCGCCCGTCCATAAGACCGCTTCTTCTTCTTTTTCATTTTATCTGTGTTACTTTACCTCATATAAGCCTTGAAGTCGTTGAAAAACCAATAATTTATTTAGATATTATAATAGTCGATTACACTCTTTTATATTTTTTATATTTTTACTTAACTTGACTATTTTACTGTTAGAGTGTTGGTACTGTTCAAGATTTTTATTATCAACATCCAACTGCCACTATTGATCAACTAATGGGCCATCTCACTAACAGTTTTGAAATTTTGTCCATATCTAAGGCAACTGTTTATCAATACATGACCGATCTTTGAATTTTGACGCTAAAGCAAGTTATCTGAAACCAGTGAAAAGAGACAACCCAAAACGTATAGAATCAAGAAAGGCATGGGTCGAAGACATCCAAAAATTGGGCATAGGCTATATGAATAACTGCGTATTTATTGATGAATCTGGGTTCCATGCCAATCTAAATAGAACACAGGGATGGTCACCAAAAGGAAATAGAGCCAATGTAAAAGTCTTGACAGCCATAGCTAATACGATTTCTATATTGAGTGCTGTATCGGCAAAGGGTGTTATCAAGGTATACTTAAGATAGCCCATACCACCAGCTAAAAAGAGAAAGCTCCGTGGTAAATAACCTACAAAGGGAACCACCAGCAATCATTTCATGAATTTCATGGTTCAAGTCCTTAATGAAATGGACAAATTTACTGAGATGGAGGGGAATTATTTAATTATAGATAATGCTAGTATTCATAAAAATGAAGCAATAATGGAACTTATTGAGGAATGAGGCTAAAAGTACCTTTATATACCTCCTTATTCTCCCGAGTTAAATCCTATTGAGCAGTTTTGGTCTGTTCCCAAAGCTTATATCAAAGAAAAACTGATCTTAAAAAGGGCATTTTACCTAAAAGTATCACTGAAAGTGCTCATAGTATTCCTAAGCAGCACTTTGAAGGGTTCATCCAATATTCTATAAAGCGATTTGAACTTATGTCTCGCAAAACACCAAATTTAAATAAAGATATCATAGCTTATTTTTAATCATCACTGCGACATAATTTTTTAATAAACAACGACATAATTTTCTCTAAAAGAGCGACATAATTTTTTCTAAAAATGCGACATTATTTTTGTAAATCGTGACATAATTTTTCCCAAAGTTGAGACATATTTTTTCTTTAAATTGCGACATAATTTTTTAAAAAAAAGTGACATAATTTTAAGAAATGGCGTACGCTATTTATATCTAAAATAAGGTTAGATATTTATAGACTGATGTCTTTATTTTCTTAAATAGGAAGCTGGCAGAGGCTTTGTTTGTGGTGTATATATATATATTTTATTGATAAGATCTTTTCTTTTTTTTTAAGGTATAAACAAAGAGTTAAATGTAAAAAGTGGTGAGAGGATTTCGATTTTTTTTCATGACAAAAGGATAAAATTTGCTCGGGAATTAATTCATAACCTGATGGTTGTCTATGAAGTAGAGGGAAAGGAATTTTTAAAAAAAAAGAAAGGGGAATTAAACAAAAACAATTAAAGTGCAAAACGAATCAAATCTTCTCTAGTTTTGATGATGGCAGGTGTAGTGATAGTCTTGCCCTTGACAATTTCTGATAAGCCTTCGCCGGCATAAGATACCCAAGGGGATAGCTCAAATTCGAGCTTTTCGTAATCACCCTCGTGTTCACCAACTACTTTACCACCAGCGGCTTCAATAAAGCGCACGTGTTGAGCAACGATATCTCGTCTTGATGTTTCAGGACAATCGACACCGGAACCGGGAGCATTCTTAAGAGGAGAGAACTCATCCTTACGGTCAACCTGGAGGACAGAGAAGTTCTGAGCAAATGGGAAGACGTCAAAGACAAAGCATTCAAGTTTCATTCCGCTGTTAGACTTGGGTGTGATGGTCTCACCGGTTTCAACATCGACATACTTGATCTTCTTTTTAGCAATGTGATATTCAAGCTGAGCAGCAAAAGTAGGAACGCGCTCCAAAAACTCAGTGGAGAAAAAGTGGTTGACAATGTTGGCAGCAGAGAATTGAAGAGTACCATCTGCGTTTCTCTTTTCAGAGAGCTCTTGAGAAATTTCGGAGTATTCGTTAACACCGTACTTTCCATCACGTAAACAAACAACGCCGACGGGCTCATTGGGTGCTAGTTTGTTTACTACCTTAGCACCACAATCAGCACCTTTAGAAATGTTGTAACCAAGGAAGATGGGATCGGCAACACGAGCAAGGCAGTTATCAACACAGTAGCAGTGAGAGTAAAGAATACCACGTTCCTTTAACGATTGAATAACACCCCTGTTTTGAACTGCAGCATAAATACCGCCATTACCATCAGGAGCGACAGCAACCTAAAATACGATTACGCGTAAGCACCACTTCTTCTCAAATATATACACAGTAAACCTACCTTATCCTTTGCTTCCAAAATGATCTTACCATCGAGGGTCAAACATGGCAAAGTACCTTTAATTCGTAACGACAATAATGAGTACACACATAAACAAACAATTAAGTATGTTATCGTAGAATTATGTGGGTCGGCGTCTTGCCCCTGAACCCCATAAAACCCCGATCCAAATCAGGTTGCACTCTCTTACCTTGTTGGAAGAAGATAACGTTCTCCTTCTTAAGACCAAAGAAGTTGTTCTTTTCAAAGAAATTATATGTAGGTTCATGGGTAGGACCAGAAGTCATGATGTACCAAGGAATAACGCATTCATCAACCTGATCAGGCTTGCGGTATTGACGAGCAATTTCTTGAAGACGCAAGATGCGCTCAGCTTGGAGCTGGAACAAACATTTTTCAGTAGGGAGATTAATGTTATAACAACCCTTGGGATCGGAAGAGCCAAGGCGGGTGCCTTGACCACCAGCCATAAGGATAACAGCTACTTTGCCTTCAGCAATGTTGGTAAGACCAAGAGTTTCCCATTCACGAAGCTGTTGAGGGCTAGACTTGCCGACAGATTCAAAGACGTTATCAGGTAGTGGTTCAAAAGTGGAGTTGGTATTCAAAACTGCAGCCTCAGCACCTTCGACGGCCTTACGATAGATTTGATTTAAACGCTTAACATCGAGTTCAAGAAGCTGAGAGACCAATTTGGCTTGTTGTTCAGGTTCAAGACCTTCAAAGAACCGGAAAACGTGACCTTGGTCGTTGCTTTCGAAACGTTCTTTCAAGGCGTAGAATTCAGATTCGCTAATGGGGAGTGATGAGGAAATGGTCATGATGAAGAGTAATAATAAAGAAAAAGCAACAATTAAATTACCAATTTCCTTTTTATATAGGCAGAATTAAGCGGAAGTTAAAGATGTAACACACCATAAGCTCCTTTTTCCCCCTTATTTTTTCCGCGGAACTTAAAAGTCGTACAAAATCTATTTTTGAATTGTGGAGTCTAATTTTAACGTTTTCCTCGTTGTTCAAATAAATAAGGAACATCATGTATTACAAAATGCTGATTTAAATATAACAATTTAAAAATATTTTTTATTTATTAAGAAATTACATCAGTTTTCATTATTAATTTGGGCGAGGTCCATTCGTCCCAGTCATCGTTATTGGTTCGATCTCCATATACATGAAGTGCTCTAAGTTTTAATCTATATGTACCATCCTCAACATATTTGGGATATTCGTTTCCATTTGAACCTGTCAATGTTATATCTTTAGAAATATAGTTTCCTGGCCACATCCAAGAGCTGTAAGCAGTTGTGCTTTCAGTGACACTGAGGGTGTTACGAATCATCCAAGTTCTAGTGGCATCAATAGGAACATCACCAATAACCTCGCCACTCTTGTCATCAATGACTTGAATCTGAAGAATGGGTGTACCTGTCAAAAGACGAGCTAAAACATAAGCGCCTCCTGTTGTTGTGTTGGTCTGATTGTTGAACTTGAGATTGAAGTTTCCTTCCTTGTCATCATCAAGTATGGCACCTGTTTCAAATCCAATAGATGGGAAAGGATAAGGTGCAGCTGGACATGGTTTTGTTGACCGATCTAATATGGGAAGATCTTTCATATTTCCAATCATTCCAATATAAGGGATTGATGCTTCTGTATTTTCCGATTTGACAGAGATAAAGCCACCATAAAGAGCATGTGAATCTTCAGAGAATGTATCGGTAGGTGGTTGTACTTGGACACGGACCTCAACAGATTTACCAGCAGGGACCACAATAGTGGATTCTGAAAAGTTCAATGTTGCAACAGAGTTATTTTGTGAGTATAAACCAATAGGTTGCACAGGGGTAAATGCCTTGTAAGTATTTGCTTCCAGTGCAGTCTTGTTTGAAGTAAGCTGTAAACTATAGCCTGTAGCAGTTAAAGAGGGAACATGGCTCACGTGCACTGTCAAATCGTTGCCCTCACGATTCTCAATAGTAATAGTTTGTCCTTCAGAATTGAAATTATCTGTATCATTAAAGCTGAGTTTAGCAGGTGATACGCCAAATTGCTCATAACCTAGCACAGATTGTGCTACATCAACTACACCAGCACCTTGCCGAATAGGGGAATCTCCATAGTGGAGAGCGGAGATGGGTGGTCTTACTACAAAATAACATAAATGATTAAACCACTTCTATTCTATTTACTCGTGGCTTTTAAGATATTTATCATGCCTTACCTGGCTTTGCAAAATTCATTAAAAGTTCCTTCACTTGTTCTGGTTTGGGTTTTTCATCTAATTCACTAAGCAAAAGTGCAACAGCGCCAGAAATGACAGGTGTAGAAAATGATGTGCCAGATTCAAAACCATAGGATTTGAGATATGTTGGTAAGGTAGAGAATACATTTCCTCCTACAGCCACGAGTTCTGGCTTTAATTGAAGTTCATTGGTTGGACCAAGGGTAGAGAAATCACCGATAGCATCAATATTAGAAGCAGGAGCATCCATAGCCACTAATGTGTTAGTGAATTGACCCATAACCATGTTGGAGGTCTTTGAGAGATCAAAAATAGTCTTTCCATCGTCGTTATTAATAAACGCAACAGGAAGAATGTTATTATTTGTAATAGATACAAAACTAGTGGTTGCGTTAACTGTGTCGGTATAAACAAGGGCTGCCTTTGCACCAGCCTCTTTGGCATTTTTAAGCTTTTGTACTAAATTACAACCCCCCTGATACATGAGCGCAATGGTATCATCTAACTTGTTTTTAGATAAAGTGCTGCAGGCATCAGATTCGCTATTGAATTCTTTTCCGACATTTACAACAGGCAATTCCTCGTCCAATGAAAGTGCCAAATTGACGTCAGTGCGGTAAACTTCATAAACAAATAAATAAGCGATAATGAATTAGATATTAATTAATATTAACAATGTATATTGCTCACCAATATCGAGATCGTCGTTCTGCGAGCTTATTTTAATTACATAGCCTGGAATGTGAGAATTCATAGTAGAACCTACAGCAATGACATTACTACCAGAAGCGGGTGCAGCTGTTAAAAACATGCCGCTTGATCCAATATTTCCACTGGCGACAACAACTATTGACACATAAAATAGAGCATAGTTTAATATACATGAAAACTTCAACTTCTGAAATCATGACGTTACCATTGACACCTTGGGAAACCAAACGATCAGCCATGACTGCTAAGATTTCTTCCTCCCAGCCTCCGCTTACACCAAGTGATATATTAATCACGTCCATGTCGGCCTAGAAAATGAATAAATAGTACAATCTATTTTTAGAACAAACGTGTATGAAGTGATTGACAACAAGTTTACCTTATAGGCCATCTCCATTGCCTTTAATAGAACATCATTTGATGCACCTGAATAATTACAGCCATACACTCTTTAATTTTCAGAAAGTTAATATTTTTTTAGCAAAGAGTTGAGATAATATTTAATCTTACTTCCACATGCCCAATGTCGCACCTGGAGCTACGCCTGTCCAATCCTAAGATAAGAGAAATATGAATAACACGTCATCTGGCAGAAAATAAATATATTTTCATACATAAGTTTTGTCTTCAGCACCGATAATACCTGATACAAAGGTACCATGACCTGTGGCTGAGGCTAAATAAAATCAAAAATTATTTTTTGTTATATAAATATGCAATTCATACAATGAAAACTCGAGCTTACTTGAATTAGCGGGACAGTTATCAATAGGATCATTACTTTCTTTTATAGAATTAGGCGAGCCGTTATAGTCATTTCCAACAAGATCGTAACCGTATGTGACTTTACAGCCTTGGCCAAAACAACCTCCCAAAGCAGGATGAGTATAGTCAACGCCTTTTAGGTTTTATAATTCCAGGATAAAATAAATGTAAAACTGTAAATATAACGACAGGTAAATGTATTATTGATTTATTCGTATTACCTGTATCAATGATACCGATCTTAATACCATCTCCTTTTGTTTTCAAACTTTGTGAGATGTTATAGACACTTGTCAATAAAGGAATCGTGTCCTAAAATCATAATATTCGGTGTTCATTTAAATTTAAATTGGAGAGAATAGAATAGAGAAAAGAAAAAACGCAAACCTTATTTTGAGGATTAAATCGAGTTGTTTTTACATCATCCGTATTTTCCGTAACGTTTGTCACTTGATCGAGAATATTATCGAAATTAATTGGAGCATGCTGACGAACATGGTGGTGAATTGGCCAAGAGTTTATGATTTCTGGATTTCTCAATAGCTGTTTGGCAACTTTGTCAGATTTGAACTCAACAGCAAGGCCTGTAAGGATATCCGAATCGAAATGGTAACGTAATCGCATAATATCATCTTGATTTTCATTTAAAAAAAGTGTACGTTCGTTTTCTGTTGAAAATTCAATGATATATCCATTTTCATCTGGTTGAACATGGCCGTTGACATCCTTTGCCAAAAAAGAGAATAGTAACACCGTGCAAACACTCAGTAAAGTGGGCGTGCGACTTTTCTTATTGTAAAATAGCATCTTATCAAATGCCTCTTTTTTTCTATATTAAAAGAGAGTGAAAGAGAAAAAAAAAAGTGTAAAAGAAAGAATAAAGAGAAAGAGAGAAAGGAGAGGAGAGGTAAAGTTAAAATAAAAGAGTTGAAAAAAATAAATAAAAGATAAATAAAAGAGCAAATTGGTGGAGAAGTCTCGAGTTTAAATGTACAGCGTTCACTGATTTTTAATTTTTATTTGAATAGTAACTCTAAAAAGTTAATGCAAAACAGAAAAATTATATAGATGTAGCACTAAAAGAGAGAGGCAGAAATATGTGCTAAAAGTAATGCTTTATATTTTTTTATTCTTGATGTTCTTTTTTAGTACCATGGTTTTTATTTTTCTCGTTATGTCATTTCAAAACAACTGGCTAAATACGATTTGTATAATAAGAAAAAACTGGATTACACAATAACGTTGATGTTTATTATTAGAAGTGAGAGAATAAAAGCATAAAACAGACTCAATGCCAAGATGTTTACAGTAAGGAGGATTCATTTCCACTGTTAACAGAAGACAATATCCCATAAATAACTTGGAAATTATGGTCCTTATCGTTTTAATAATTAATAAACTCAGGTCTAGCCAATCAGTTAAGCAATTAATTGACTCTGTTTTGACGGAAGGAAAAAGAGGTTAAATAAAATGATGTCTTTCTTATTATTGAATTGAGCTTGTACTACATTCAATAAAAAAGCTTTTCGGAACTACTTTTTAAAAAGTTGTGTTTCCACATTCTTGAAAAAAAAGCCTTTAAAAGGGTTATTTCTTGAAAATAGGATCGGAGTGAAGATGTTACTTCTATTAAGAAGTGTTTTTCTAATCAGATAGACAACTCAATCATAAGCGTGAGTGGCTGTTTTAATATGAAAGAATGTTTTAAATATCTAAAAATACATTGAAATGACCAATCAAATCATGGTGAACGCTGGATAAATGTAAATGATTTAACATCCAAAGATGTGGAAAAACTAGCCTTTCGTCATTTACACTTTGAAGTAGTCATATGTTCGTTACACGTAAACAAAACCGTAAGATCAGTCATCGTATCTAAATATTTATCTAAAGAGTGGCTTCATAAAAATAAAACGGTTGCCTAAAAAAGTAAGTGATGTGTATTGTAATAAATAAACGTTACGAAATGGGTATTCGGTGATATGAAACCATCACTTTATGTTTTAGCGTTGTGATAGATTAATCCCCTCCCCGAGTTTAATCGTTTTGTCACTATTTCATCTGTGGTGCTACCTCTTTATCATATCTATCCTACATAGCACCACTACATATTTGCGTATGATGCATAAGTCATTTGTTTATTTTTTATTGCATTCTAATAACAATAATCTTGTATTCATCAGCATATCAATAAATGTTATATCTACATCTTATTCATCTCTTATTTCTTCATTTGTATGACATTTCCTTTTTTTCCCCCTTCTTTTCGGTGTTTGTTAATTCTCTTGGCAAAATATGAATAAAATCAGAAATCGCTAACCTTGATTTAAAAATAACAGCAAGTTTGATTTATCGAATTAATTTGAAATAGTTAATAGTAACTTTGAAAAGAATTGTAGACTTGAAAAAGAAAAAAACTATTATTGGTATCTTGGTTGTGAAAATGACTTTAAAATTAATAATAATAGGCACATAGCGAACATCTATAAACTTACCCACACGTCACAAAGAGATTATATTCCGTTGTCTGTTTTTTTATAAAGTAATTTGGTCACCCCCTATATATTGGATCATAATCGACATATATCTGTTCTGTCATTTTGTTTTTTAGTTTTAGAAAGTAAGTGACGAGTATAAGATCATGGATTTGAAAAGAAAAGGAAAGGAAAAAAGAGGAGAAGGTATTTTAAAAATCCTTATAAACCCTCAGGGCCTATAGATAATGGATATAGACATCCACAGACTGTTAATTTCCAATTACTTTGTTCATCATGAAATGGTAATGACAAGGAAGACTTGAAAGCAATGTATGGAAAGTTCTACAATTATTTTCAAGGCCAACAGATCAATAAAGACAAGGTGTGAAATGAAATTTTATATTTTATTTAAAGTTAGATGGCACGTTTATTTTATGCAACTCTACCCATATGGTAAATAAGAATTTAAGAAAAGAATAGTATCACAGTTTTAAATTAATCTCGAAATTTTATTAGAAATAAGAGTGATAATAGTAGCAGTAGGAATAATGTCGCTTATCATAGAAGGTGGGGGTACTTATACAGATTATTTACATATACACGAATTAAATTATACATTGACATAGAGAAAATAAAGGTAGAGCTACTTTTTTTTTTTTAATGTTGAGGCTCCATAACCTTAGCTTGTAAAGCTAGAGATTTTTCGATAGAGTCACAGTAGTTCTGATACTTTATGATTTCATGAAGTAGAAAAGTAGACTTGTTTTCCCAGTTAGCGTTTACTTTGGCAGTATTTTTCGAGTGGGATGAAAATAAAAGCTCCATTTTTGGTTTAATATCATGATGTTGATCTAATTCATTATTTAGTTCCTGTACGTATTTATGAAGGGCATCTAGCTGTGCCGCTTCTTCCAATAAGCTGCTAATTGTTGGTAAAAGAGGAGCTCGCCATTCATGAATGGTAATATCATCCAAGGGTGAGCTCCTTTCAAGACAATTGCACCAACCATATTCCATTGATCCTACAGCAGCTGCCATAGGCTCCTTACTTTCACGGGCTGCCCAATAGTTACATGTCGAAACCCATTCTTGAATTTGTTCATTGGAACCGGCCTGAAACAAATAAACACCGCCACTTGGTTGCTGAAGAGCGAAAGCATGCTGGCGTTGGCGGCTATATCCTGATGTTAAGGGGGTGGCCAGTGTGTGTTTGAGATCGATGATGCCAATCAATTGTGCATTGGATAGCCAGTCACCGCCACCAACAGCATGTGCTTCTGAACTTGAATCAGAGACTTGGGAAGCATTGTCAGAAATGCTAGTCCGATTGGCCATAATGGTGGACCTAATAATACTGTACTTGTGAGAATTGGCATCAAGCTTATACATACGAAGTTGACTCCGATCAATAACCATAAAGCAATCTCTCCAATCTCGGTGTTTTGCCTTTTGGTTTGCCTTTTCCAGCAAATGCTTTCTAGTTACCATGCCTTCCTTGTAGTAAGGGGCATTGCTAGTATACGTGGTTGGTAATTCAGTATGCTGAAGATAAGAGGCGATTGATTGATAATGCAAAAGTGAATTAGATACATTAGAGCTAGCTGAAGAGATAGATCTACAGCCCGAAAAAGTACTTCTAGGTGGTCTTTGTGTAGATATCGTAGAGACTGGACTGATGGGATAAGAGATAGGAGATTCTTCATCCTGATTCGATAAAATATCGTCACGACCTCCTTTCCATATTATAGTTCCTACACTACGTTTTAAAACTGTACTAACTCGACTGCTGCGAATAGAGGTAGGTGGAGAAGATGGATCTGCTATTTGGTTGTGTCGAATATTTGTATATATTTGTTTGAGAAAAACTTTCATCTCAGTCTGCCATACTTTGGAACCTAATGGTGCGGGATTCGAACTGCGATTCGATGAAGAATCAAACGAACGGGCATAGTTGGAAGAACGAGAACTAAAGGCACTTTGATTACTTGGGGTACGTTGCAGAGGGACCCAATCAAGGGATTGGAATGAAATGCCACTAGTCAGTTGATCGTCACTCAAAGAATCATCTTCAGCAGATGCAGGGGAGCTAATTTGAGCATAAATTGAATCCATAGTATTTTTAACAAACTCAGACCGAGTCATCTTTTTATAATCGCCTTGAGCAACATGGAGATCAGTATTTAAAAGCATAACAGAGTATACAATTGAGTGGATTACATCTATTAAAAAGTAATAAGAATGTTATATCAGTAATCAAATATACATTATTTATGCGTTGGTTGAGTTGTTTTTGTTTTTGTTGATTTTTCTCTCCCCTCCCTCTTTTCTGTTTTCGTTTTTATTTTTTAGCTTTTTTTTTCCCACTGCTCGTTATAGGTATAGGATATCAAACACGATAAAGGTTGAATAGATAATCTTACCTGCTGTACCGAATATGCAATTGGGATTGCATTGAAAGTATCGTTCAGAAAACTCTTCAAGTACACGATCAATCTGCTGGGTTTCTCCTTTAAGATGTAGTTTTGAACATACAGTACGAAATGATTGCTCTAGTTTGATATTTTTAAAGTCATAATGATTCATATATGATTTTAAGATAAGGTTACTGAAAGGTTTTCCATCGCCTATCCATTCGACTACGCTGTCCAAATTGGGATATACAGTCTCATCTTGGTCCCAAATACGATTGGCAAAGGTGGCAGCAGCAATAGCTTGATTTTCAGGATCTAAAGAAGAAGAAGACATGGAAAAAGAGTCACCAGCTGTAGAAACAGCAAGCTCGTCATTTTCTATGAAAGCAGAAGCGTGACTGCTCGTGGCTTCCATCTCAGGGGTAAAGTTAGAGGCGTCAGGAGTAGTTGTATAGTCACTGGAGGTTGTGTTTTTTTGAATTGGTGGCATAAAGATGAGCTCGCAGCTATATTCTGTATATGTTCGTTTCATTCGCTTTTTATACGATGGATTTTTTGATAATTTTTTCAAAAGAGGATCAAACTTCTTTTTTTTTTTTTTGGTGTTTGAAATGAAGAGAAATCCTGTCAACTGTTTGTCACACAATTTATTTTATTTGTTTACCTTTGATTTGAAAGATCTTATTGTGGCATCGTGGTTCGGATATGTAACGCCATTTTCGCAAGTAGTTGACTCCCTGGCATGAATTTGTTTGTCGTCTATAGACATTTTGACAAGTTTTTTCAATAGAGTTCCTTGTTTCATTAATGATTTAATATTTTAGGTCGAATGTATTATATATATATGTCAAAAGTAAAACGGGAGTTAATTTGAGGGAGAGAAAGAGAAGAAAGATAGAAAAAAAAAAAGATCAAGGGAAAAAATAACTATTGCTAATGATTGACTGTCATAAAAATAGACAGATTAGTGTTTTTTTTTTACTATATAAATATGTAATGTTTGTTTGTTTATATTTATAACGGCGTTATTGGTTATGAGTTGTCCTTTTTATACTATTTCCTTTACTCCTTAATCCCAGATGTGGAAATGAAAATACATAGTTTTAAAAAGTTAGACTATTTAATCCTAATAATCTGTTTCTCGCTCTCCCATGGTGTCGGTTTTACTTTTGTTTTTTTATTGCTACAGCTAGAGCATAAATAATAGTTACCAAAGCATTTAAACCACAAGAATAAAGAGACACAATATATCTCTTTTTTTCATCATTTTTTTATGGGTGGTGCGCAAACAGGTTAATGGTTAGAAGGCCACTCCTGCATATTACCCATGCAATTTCCTAAAATATCACTCAACTTGGGAGAGGAGGAGAAAGTATGATGTTACACTAAATAGATCTGCTTTATTGTTACATTGACAGGTAGAATTTGCATGAAAAATATTGGTGTGCAAAGTTAGAATAATAATTTGCTTTTCGTTCTGGTTTGTTTCGTTATATTATTTTTTGATGATGAAAACTAATATGTACACATGCTCAGGAAAGAGGTAATGCACATGGACTTGACACCTTTTATTTTTTCTACACTATAAAAAATGGCCAAGCTTTAGAATCGGTGCTTTGTAGGAGTAGAAGTTGATGTTAAAATAACGTTATCTTGACATAGTATAGTTTATATGATTCAAAGATGAAGAAGGCTGTTTTATTTTTCAGTTCAATATTTTGATTTTCAAAATATTCTTTTACTTTTCTTTTTTTCAATATATTTTTTTTTATGTATTTAAAAAAAAGGAGGGTGATAGATTTCAATCAAGATGGAATTTATATGCAATCGTTTGATCCAAAAGAAAGAAGTAATATTTCCCTTAATAATAGCATAAAAACCTGTTTGTCGTTAGGAGGTTTTCAATAATAAAACCATGTGTTAAGAAATGAGATGCTTTGGATCATTGATTCCATATATATTTATGTATTTATGAAGACAACTACTTAAACTTTACAAAAAGATGATTTTTATAAAGATAAAGACTTTGGTTTATTATAGTAAGCTAATTATCCACAAATATTTTAATTTTGTCTTTAAAACGTTTTCTTTTGTTTATATTTTTAATGGGGTTAAGTCAAGGTTTTAAATTGGCTATTTTTTTTCTTTAAAAAAAACAATGATACAATCATTTGTACATGTGTTCGAATATGTTCCATATTCAATTAAAAGTGTATTCATTTGCTCCGAATAATAGGTTTTCATGACCATAGTTTAAATAATAGAGGTGGTTATCTGGAAAATAGTAAAAATGGGATTTTAGTACTAAAACCTTAATTGCAAATGAAAAGGGGTCTAAAACAATAGAACAGAGTGAGTTAGATTAAATAATATAATTAACTTGTCATATCAAAGTGTAATGCTTTTATTGCCCTTTATCAAGTAATGCTATACGTACATAGATGTCAAAGTAAACTATTTTGCCAACTTGATTACGTTTATCTCATAGACATGTACGATTTTTGACTAAGAATAATGCAATATCTTTTCTGAGTTATTCTTTTTCGTAGATCTTTTTTGTTTTAAAGAGATTGCTTTAACAAGGATACTAAGGTTACTTGTATTGAAATAGAGCTATGATATAAAGATCTTATAGTGGCGGGAGATATTCAAAAACTAGTTTTAATAATCGGTTTTTATGGGTACCAGATGCGATGCATGATAGAATGGAATAAATAAAATTTGTGTTCAATTGTTTTGATGCAGAAAATTCATTACCAAGTCATTTAAATCGATGATCGAAACTGACCAATAACAATGGCAGAGGACTATAAATGTAAAATAGGAGACAAGGAGATGGTTTCTGTGTGCGCTTTTAGTATTTCCTTAACTCCTTATACATTTATATAAAACACAGAATAACACAGACGATCATTCCCTGACATACATTTCTTTGATGTACTTTTTTTTTTTCTTCAATCCTGGGATCAGCGTCTTATGCTTACTTATTTTAGAATGTTTGCCTAATTAATGGTCAGGGTCCTGACTTAATGATTAGTATCGAATTGCTATGACTCTAGACTCGATCTTGGTATTTTATCCATACGATTTTAGCTTATCATATCTTTGATTCTTTTAATAACCGTTGCTTCATGGACATATAGGTTCTAGGACTTTGTGTGTGTTGATTAGAGCAATGCCGTTAAAGTAGTTGCTAATTTATTAAATATCTTAATATACTTACATGCAAAATATGATAGTTACTTTTTCTATTTTGGATGGTTATTGCCGATCATTTAAGGATAAGTGAATATGATCTAAAATACCTAACATTAGTAATGTTATCGATTCCTTTGTTGTTTTTTTTAGCCCTTGGTTGGTTTTGAACACTCTAAAATTTAATTAATATGTATGAATAGCACCATAGTTTTAGTAAGCTCAATCTAAAAACCGAAATCAAAGTTAATGAGCTTTTATTTCGATGGAGATGCCTTCAAACTCAAGTAGGGTTCCGTAGTATGTTTTCTATTTTTGGTCCTTAATTGGAGGAGATTTGATTTTTTTTAATGATACTTTTTTTGCTTCTTGTTACAAAATATGAATATCACTATTCTCCCAGAAATCCAAAGCCAAAGTCATTGTACCTTGTCCTGATGTTTCTTTGAGTCTAATTAGCTGAGACAAGTGCCTCTTTTCGTTTTGATTTAAAGAAGGTAGAAATTGTTTTCTGGATGATATCACTAAATGCTGACCTCTAGATATAAGTGTGAATTAATAGTAATTACCCTTCTTGTGTATTCTTTATTGAAGAGTGCAAACGCAAAGCAAATTTACTCCTCCTTTCTGGAAATTTTGAATCAATATTACTTTGAATTTTTGGAATAAAGAAATTCTCGAATACGTTTAGCTTAGTCATCGTAAGTTTATGAATAATAGCCCTTCTTAGTCAGTTTTTGCGACTCATCTTGACTCTTCGTTTACTGTTTTATTTAAAAAATTGAGAAAGAATTACAAAGTAATGAGAAAAGGGGGGAAATATTTTGAGAAATATTTCCAAATTAATGAGAAAAACCAGGGAATAATCGAGAAAAGATATATATCATATATACGATGTCAATTTCAGACAGTGAGCATACAAATAGATAGGTAGCCATGTAGCAAGGTCCAGAAAGGTATATTACATTCCAATGAAGAATATCATGATATATAAGGTAACAGAGCCAACGCACCAGTATGAAAGAGATAGATTCAGTAGAGACCATTTTTCATTATTTGTAATTTTTTAAAGTCGTAATCCATTATCTTTTAGGACACTCAAATACAACATTGAAGGTTGCTATATCATGATTTTTGATTTATATGGGGTATAAACTGGGTTTGCTATATTAGTTTTAAAAATAGTTCCCACAGGGACGTTTTTGAAAGCACCCATTAAATAAACAAGTGTATTTTCTTCATATATTTA
>VCJL01000039.1:42540-55382 GCA_024139405.1 Backusella mclennaniae | reverse complement strand
CATCAATGGGCTCACCAATGACGTTGATGATACGACCAAGGACTTCCTTACCGACGGGAATGGTGATGGGAGCACCAGTATCAATGACCTGTTGGCCACGGACGAGACCTAAAAAATAAATAGAAAACACCAACAAAATTAAAAACTGAATACTATCAAGAAATATTACAAGTACATACCTTCGGTACCATCCATAGCAATAGTACGGACAGTGTTCTCACCCAAGTGCTGAGAGACTTCGAGGACGAGACGTCCACCAGAGTGGTCCTTAACCTCAAGAGCGTTCAAAATAGCAGGCAAGTTGTCCTGTTCAAACTGAACATCGACGACAGCACCAATAACGGAACTGTTAAAAACAAAATAAAGTATGAGTGACTTTGATCAAGGGCTTCCATTGTGAAATAGTCAACGTACCGAATCTGACCAGCACTAGCAGCAGTGGCATAAGTGCGAGCTGTGGTAAGTGTTGTAGAAAGTAGTATTGAAATGTGATTGTATTGAATATATAGAAAACAGTTGACGTTTAGTACATTGCTACAAAGCAAGGGGTATTTTCATAAAGGCAATATCTTATAACTAGCTTACCGGAAGTAGCAGCCTGACGACGGACAGCGCTAGAAGCAACGCGACCGATAGCACGAGAAATAAACATTGTTACCAAAGGAAAGGGGTGAAAAAGGCAATGGTAAAAAGGCTTATTTTTGCTATTCTTCAAAAACACAGTTAAAAAAAAAGAGCGGGGGATGCGGACGTTAAATATTTGGCTGCCAAACGGCTAGGGGGGTTGTCACAGTCTAATTGCCCACTATATAAAACATATAGAGCATGGTGCCTGGAAAATTTAATACACCTTCTACATGAACTCATATCATCATTTAAAATGTCTATACCCTGTTTTTCACTCTTTATACCCCAATATCTTTGGTTAGATAGAGAACCAGTTTATTTCAACATTTTATTGGTTGAATGGGATCTGTGACGTAGTAAAAGCTTTTGAGTTTAAATAATAAATATTTTGGTGTTCCCAAAAAAGCAAATGACTTTTATGACATCTTACTCTTAGATATGTATTTTAAACAGTTACAACTGCTTAGTTCTGCATGATTCGACCTAGATCATCTTTATATTCATATGTACCGCGCCAGAAATGAATTATTAAGTTCTATTAAATTTAAGAATGCCAAGTGCAGACATTTTTATTATTATTATTACAACAGGAGCATGGACTACCCTAATCTCAGGAGCCTTAATTTTCGCTAAAATACTTTAAGAACCTTTTGCAAAATCGTTACTAAATCTTATCAAGAGAATTGCTATAAACATCATACATGCTTATCAAAGGTGCCTTTAGTAACGTTAGCGCATATTTCCATGTCATCTTTTGACTGTGTTGGTTGATTTAATAAAGTCCCTTAATACCCTTCAAAACACTCAATTGTATTGTCAGATCAACAAAAGTAGAACTCTTATTGAAAACATTAAAACACAACATTTCTCTATATAAAAAAAGGTTTTAGAATGAATGCAAAGGTGAGATGTTTATTCGGTTGTAGAGAAAGCAACTCCTGATGAAAGTTCATAAGGGCTTGTTTAAAAACGCTCAACCCCATTAACTTGTGTGACATTCAAGCAATTCTTACATGAATAACATAATCTTGAAATAATTTATCTATTTTACCAACGAGACAAAAATCATTCTCTTAGAAAGAAGTGCGTTCCATATTTTATGTTGCTTTTCCTTTTGGCATTAAAAAGTATCTATTGTTTATTGATCATTATGCAGGAAGCGTTTAAAAACTCAAACGCAATACATATTCAAAAACGGCAAAGTCAAACCACTTTCCTTCTATAAATTTATCCCTTTCAGATGCAAACAAATGAACACATGCAATATATATTTCTGAGAATTTTACACATTATCCGATGCAGAAAACTGCAACTAGCGTTCAATAAGAGGACACTTACTTCCCATCATTATAACACAAAGACATTGAGAACCCTGAGTAAGAAGTCCTTCCTTAGAGTATCGTGATTTGGTATAACAATTATTTTTTTATTTCTTTAAAAGATGAATGAATTTGAGTAACTACAAATGAGTAAAGATTTTTAGTACCAATAGCCCTTTTTAGCGTAGCAAATAGCACGTTTTAAAATGCCACTTTTTTTCAGGGCTCGATTTGGTGACCGCTTGTCCGGATTCAAAAAAAAAAATAGCCGACGTCATCAATTGAATTGAACTTAATAGATATAATTAAATAACTGAGGACCTTTATAACAGCAATAAAACACATATATATACACTTATTATATAATGAACGCCCTCGCTAGATCTGCCCGTGCTGCTATCAAGCCCCTCTCTATGGGTACGATATGAATATTCTTTCCAGCTAATAGTGACCTTTTTATTAATTCTTTCTTTTGTTATAAGCTCGCTCCTATGCTACTGAGGCTGCCGCCTCTGCTGCTCTTCGCTTGACTTTTGTTGTTCCACACCAGGTAAATGCAGATATTCAACATTTTATAATGACTAAACTAATCACCATTTTCATTGTTTCTTGTATCCTTTCGCTAGTCCATTTACAAGGCTGTCGATGTTCAACAAGTCAACTTGGCTGCCACCTCGGGTGATATGGGTATCCTTGCCAACCACGTCCCCAGCATTGAGCAATTGAACCCTGGTGTTGTCGAAGTTATCGAAAGCGCAGAACTCACAAAGAAATTCTTCGGTAAATTTAGACTGATATTTATTTAAACATTGCCAATTTACCCCTTGTTTATTTCTCATTGCTTAGTTTCTGGTGGTTTTGCTACTATTAACCCCGATAGCTCTCTCAACATCAATGCTGTTGAGGCCCAGCCTCTTGAAGACTTCTCTCTCGAGGTAAAATTATTATATATTAGTAAACTTTATAATCTGCTTTGCTCAAATACTTTTTATAATCCAATAGCGTGTTCAGGCTGGTCTTGCTGAGGCTCAGCGCAATGCTGCCAGTGCTGCTACTGATAAGGAAAAGGCTGCTGCCAAGATTGAAGTCGAAGTCTATGAGGCTCTTCAAAGTGCCTTGTCCAAGTAAATCTATTCACAAAGCATCCTCTCCACAGAAAAAAAAACAACGTAGAAATCAATTTTATAAAAGGAAAGGATAATAAAGTATTCGGTGTATTATAATATATGATCGTACTTACTCTATTTAACGAATTGGCTCTTATGACAGTGAATTGTGTGGCTGGACATTCTAATATGGTCTTAACATTTTCACTATCAAGGCTGATTATAGCAAATAAGTACGTGTGTACTATGTTTCCCATAAAATGGCGTTATATTTGAAAATTAATGACAGAAGGTTGTAATTAAAATGGCAATTTATTTTCTCTATTGATCGAAACTTTGAGCATAATCTTCATCCAATGCTTGGGTTTTTAAGTATATTAGATTTTGCTATTTTTTATGGGAAGCATAGTAGTCATTAAGAATATGAATCTTCATTATATATTTGCAACTTGTTTTTTTTTATTAAATTATTACATGGTGATAAAAACTTCTTGCTCTAACTAACGAATTCTCCATCTTTGTAATGTAGCTTTAGATGGTTTTCTGCCTTCTTGTTGCCACATTTCACAGCCTTTGTGAACCTATCAAATGCCTCGTTGTAATTTACTCTTGTCCCTTGTCCGTTTTCATTCATAACCCCTAATAGATATTCGGTTTCTCCTTTAAGATATGTTGGAGATACTATAGAGTAAACTCCTTTAGTCGAACCTGGTTGAGTTTCATCTACTTTTTTAAGTAGACATAGAATTGTCCATTGGCAGGACTCAAGTGACATTAGTAGGTTACCAAATGATGCTTTATGATTTTGTATGGCCTCATCTCCATTGCGTAATATTTGAGCAAAGATAAACTTTATGTCTGCAGCTCTAGTACTATTGAATTTCATATAATCAGATACTTGGGAAATGTCATAATCTACTCCTCCAAATGCATATGATAGCCATAGGTAACTTTTAGCGATATCGTCTTGAATATAATATCCCATAAAACTTTTGTAGTATTCAGCGGCCTTGATGAAATTTTGCTTTGTTCCATATCCACAGTGGTGCATTTCACCAACAATTAACCTTGCGAAGGAATCACCAGTTTCAGCTGCCTTTAAGAAGTACTGGAATGCTTTTTTGTAATCTTTCGGTGTGATGATAGTCCCAATAGATAAGTTTTCGTTATACAAAGTGTCGTCACTGAGGTCATAAATATCTTCAAAAATAGATGAATATACTTTTCTCCCGCCCGCTTTGGTTTTTTCCAATAAAATGAGACCTCCCAAATATAGTATTCCCAATAAAATATGTGCCATTTTATCATTTTTTTCCGACTGTTTTAGAGCTATTCGGTAAACCTCTGGTGCATTGTCTTTGATAGCGCGGATTGTTGAATTACTTAAATATCTAAAATCGGAACCAAAATCCAACTCCAAAGACATTCTAAGATAGTACCAAGATGTATCACTGTTCTTGTTGACTCCTTGTCCGTTCATGTAGAGATGAGATAGTCTAGCATATATTACAGAGCTGGAATATATCATTTTAGCTAGATGATAATCTTCATTCTTTGCAAAGCCATGCAGCATTTTTATCAATCGCTCGTAAAAACAATTTTCGTATGGCGTATTGCTGTCGTATAAAAAATAGAGAAACTCCCGGGCATCATCATTTCCTTGTAAATACGATTTGGTGTAGTACTTCAGTGCATCCAAGATATTTCCTGAGTCATGAGATTTTGTATCGTACATCTGTCCCAGTTTAAGCTGTGCGTCAAAGTTTCCTTGTCTGGAAGCTTCTGTATAATGATCAAAAGCCTGTTTATAGTCTATATTGACCCCAAGACCATTTTGATAAATATTTCCTAATCTGAAGATTGCTTCACTACATCCTCCTTTTTTAGCAATATTATATAAATTAGCAGCGCATTTGTAGTCTTGAGGAACTCCCAACCCCAGTTCATGTAGCTTTCCTAGGTGATATGTTGCAGTGATGTGGCCAGAATTCTTTGCCATAAAGTAATATTTGGCCGCTCTGGTATAATCCGGTCCAGGTTGCTTATTTTCATAATAATAGCCAAGGTCAAATTGTAGGCTAGTTTCACCATTATTGGCTAGATCATTGAACATAGTAAGAATGCCGTCAATTTCAGAGTTAGACAAGGCACTGATTTTCTCCGTTAGTGTTTGAGATGGATTATCGGGAAAGACTTGTAGTAATGTGATGACCTTTTTGGCCATTTTGTTGCCTTGTCCATCTGATTTCATGTATAGCAGCAGTGCCTTACTGAAGTTAATTGGAGTTCCTAGGCCATACTGATACATTCTGGCTAATCTGTAAAGTGCTTTGTCATGGTTTTTATCTGCAGCTTTTTGATAAAGTGTTAAAGATTCCGAGTAATTGTTTTTAATGCCTTGGCCTTCTTCGTATAAGATAGCTAGTCTATAATGCGCATCTGATATTCCACCTTGTGAAGCCAGAACAAACCAATAAGCACTTTTTGAGTAATCTTTATGTTTTGATTCTGTATTCCCATATAAGCATCCCAGTTGGTATTGTACTGCGACATTTCCGGAATGGCCAACTGCTTCCAGCATTTTTAAGGATACTAGATCGGATTCTTTTTCATTCGAATAATATAATGATTCGTTTTGATCGTCTTCTTCAGTTGATATTTCGGCTCTTAATCTATAAATGTCTGCTTTAATGTGCACTGGATCTCTATAAATCTTCAAAAATAAATGTGACCAGTGTTGATTCATATCGTGTGCTTTTCTGAATAGTTGATATGCCTTTTCAAAGTTTTGCTTTATTTCTTTTCCCCGAAGATACAGGTGAGCAAGCCTATACATTGCATTGTCGTTCCCCCGTTTAATAGCCTTAGTGTAGAAATCGATAGCAGTGAATATATTCTTCTCAGTATTTTTCCCCTCTTCGTAGATTACACCCAATCTATAGTCAGCTCGGGAATCGCCTTTATTTGAAGCAATAGTATACCAATCAATCGCTTGAGAAACATTTTCTTCTACTATATCATTAAAACTGTAGTCCGCGCGTAGACCATATTCATACGCATAGCCAACATTGTATTCTAGATCCGCGATACCTTTTGTAGAAACCAATTTGAGCATATTTACCAAGTCATTAGGGTCTATGTCACTTTCAAATGCAGCTGGGGTTGAAATCCACTGTTGATCTTCATAAACCTTTCCTATTGTTTTTTTAATGAAATGGTATGCTTTACAGTAGTCTTGTTCAACTATGAACCCATTGAGGTAGCATTTTGCTATTCCAAAGTTCACAACCCGACTGTCATCTATGTTGAAAACCCCACTAGTAGTTATGTTGTCTGGACTCTCCAAAAAAAAATTCGACAGCTTGAGTTCGACTAGTTCGCTTTTATAATCTTTATAGAGATTTATGAGTGTAACACAGGCCTGCTTGCTTCTGTGATTTAAGGCACGTTTATACCAGAGAATTGCTTTGGATGTATCTTTTTGGACTATGTCATCACCGAGATAAGTTAACCCCACTCTCCACATTGCATCACCATTTTTTTGGTATGCCGATTTTATATACCATTCGAATGCCTCGAGTTTATCCTCACGCATTCCAAGACCAAGCTCTCTCATAAGTCCAAGCCAAAACTGTGATTTATTGTTACCTTGATCGGCTGATTTAAGAAACCATTTGCTCGCTTCCAATGGATCCCTTCGTATACCGTTGCCGTCAAAATACAACATACCGAGATTATACTGAAATATATCGTTTTTTCGGAGTGGTCTCTTTTTATACCAAATACTGGCCTTATGATAATTTTGTTCAACTAGATTCCCTTCTTTGTGCATTTCACCCATTATGAGTTGAGCCTTTTCAAGTCCACCTCTTGCTGACCTTTTTATCCATTTGAGCGAAAGATCATCGTCTTGAGGTAGGCTATCACCATCTCGATATTTTATGCCGATTTCGTACATTGCATTTATATCCCTTTTCATAGAACTCATTGCTAATCTTTGCAGCTGCTTCTCCTTCTGTGCATGGTTGATATACGAGATATGTTCTCGAAGTAAGGAATTCAACCTTCGTCCACCAACTGGATTCATGCAATACCCAAGGTTTAATAAATTTTCTACATCAGAGGTGATTTCTTCTTGTGATTGTAATTGATCTAGACAGTTTTGAGCGGCTCTGCTCCCTTCAATGGCAGCACGATTATACCATTTAATGGATTCACTGTAGTCTCGTGTAATGCCTTCGCCTGTGCGGTACATTCTAGCAATGCTAATCTGAGCAGTAAAATGTCGCATGTTGCCCGCCTTGGTATACCAGTGTAAAGCCTTTGAATGGTCCCTCTCGACACCAATGCCCTTTTCATACAAGTAGGCTAGGCTGCACTGTGCATTTATGTTTCCACTTTCGGCCGATTTGATAAAGCATTGGAATGCTTGTTCGTACTTGGATTTTAAGCTTCTATCTTTCAGGTATATCTCTCCTAACTGATATTGTGCCTCAGAAACACCTTCATTGGCTGCGGCAACGTAACATTCGATTGCTTTTTGGATGCTTCTTCTGGTACCATAACCATACTGGTACAGAAAACCTAACTGTAGCTGATCACCTGTACTGTTCAGTCCTTTCTTCTTTCTAAGAATATCGAATTGCTCCTCATAGAATTTTATAGCTTTATTTTGTATCAAAACAAAGTGCTGTAATCGATGTTCCCGTAGTTCTCTGGCTTTTGCTTTTGAAAGAATGTCATAAGAAATTTGTTCACGTTCTTCGTCGTTCTGGTACCCTCTGCAATTTATTTCTTTATCATCTTCATATAGGTTATGTATTCGAACCAACGCCTTTGTGTAGCCTTGTAGTGCAGACTTTGTGTACCATTCATAAGCACAGGTATGGCTTTGATCGGTACCTTGACCCAGTGCATACAGATCCCCCAAAATGAATTGAGCTTCCATATTTCCCTGTTGAGCAGAGAGCGAAATACATTCGAATGCTAAATAGCAGTTGCTTTCTATTTGATAGGCAGAAAAGTAGGCTTTTCCCCGATCAAGTTGCGAAAAAGAATTGTTATTGTTCTCCATTGATTCACAGAAAATGTAGATGATACTAGATACAAAGAAATATCAAAATGAACATGTCAGCACACCTAAAAAAAACTCAATAAAAGAAAAGAAAAGAAAAGAAAAGGCTTGATACAGTACGTTATGGTTGAAACCTGAAAGAGAGGCAGTTTTATTCAAATTGAATAAGAATAGATATATAAATTCTTAGTTTGTGTAATACCGTGATCCATATTTTTCGTAATCGATGGCTCAGCCAGACGTGATCTTCCTGAGAAAATTGATTATTGATGTTAAATTTAAAATCTGGAGTTCCTGTTGTATTGTGTTCATAATGTGTTTTTTCTTTGATTCTGGGGTTAAAGATTAACAATGCAGCTTTAAAGGAGGATATGATTTGTTCCCAGAAAAAACTAGAAAAAGTCTAAACGACTCAACGTAATCTTTCACCGTAATAATAAAAGGAAGCGAAATAAATAAACAGGAGGAACCAAGTACCATAATATTTAACAACAAACTTAGTACTTGTATTCCAAACATCCCATCGTCTCTAAATGGTGCCGGAAGAAAAGAAAAAAGTAAAGAAAAAGCCAAAAACAGAAACCAAAGTAGAAATTAATGGCAGTTTTCTGTTCATTAGCGTCGTACACTATAACCAGAGAACTATTAGTAAAGAGTATGGTCTCGTGGATATATTTTACTGGGCTCTCCTTAGCCTTTGTACTGATAAGAATTTAAAATAGTACCTCCAACCCTTTTTTATGAGAGTGGCAAGGATACGCTTATTAAACAGAGTCAGGATACATCAGTATTTTTTTTGAACATGATAGCATGATAGTTACTAAAAACCCAGATTTTTGGAATTTGCTGCTTTCCAAAAAGAGAAAATAATGACAAACAGTTTGAGAAAAGTTAGCTGGATTTGTTACTTGAAAAAAAAAAAAAAGTAAGAGAGGGATGGTATTGTTCACTTTATTATAAGAGTTGTTGTATCTTTTTACAATGAAGTATTTTTTTTTCCAAGATTTAGTTCCTGATTATCACAAAAGCAATTCAATATGACAAGTACGACAGATAAGAGAGTTTTTGTAACTCTGATCCAATTTTCTTCATCGCATATTGAATTTAGTTGATGTGATAAGCGCGGTGAAAAGGCAAGGTTTTGGTTAAAATCCGGATGACCGACAGCGCTGTCTATAAAAAAAAAGGGCAGATCTGTGGATCGGCAGGTTGCTCTTTTTAGGATCAAGGGACCCTTTTTTTTCAACATCTTTATTGACATGTTTAAGCCATAATAATTATAGTGCATCACTTGTACCATCGAAGAAAAGAGTGTATATTTACCAAATAGAATAAAGAAATAAGTTTTTTCTGGAAAGTGTACCAACTTTAAACTTTCTAAAGAAAATCTTAAAGTACCATCTATTTTATTATTTTTTTAAAAAAAAGGCAAATACTTTTTACAGTTTTGTTAATTCATTTTATGAAATAGTAGTGAGGAAAGATATCAATGTTGGATTGTGCATGCATACACGAAAATATGAAGTGTCAAGTCAAAAGCTTATTTTCACACTTGACTGACAAAACGGATATATACCTTATATGGAAATAAATGAAATGACTCAAAATTTATACTTCTAATTACCTTCTTTTTTCGCTTTTTTGCATGGCACTAAAAAAAAAGTGAATGACTCAAAAAACATCATTTACATTAAACAGACTCCGATAGCATTGATGTCAAAGAAGTTTATGAGAAAGGTGGTTTGGTTTGGGTTTTATTTGAAAGAAATATAAAAAGTTAATATGTTATGTATAATATGTTATTTCTCTATTTACATCCATGTTGCTAAATGAATTAAATAAGGATTTATACACTCTACATGTAGAAAATGTCTATTTTGAGGTGGCAGGTTTGAAAGATTGCAATAACACCCGCCATTTTAGTAAAACCATATATATCAACCATTTTTTTTTCTATGATAATCACTAGGCTTTTATCGACCTCATTCATATCTATATTGTCTACCCTCTACTAGCATAAACAATACCTTACCCATTTTTGCTACTACCATTCGCGCTAGGATCATAAACTGATTCAAATCCCGGTTGTTCTCCGCCATCCCTTAAATGACAATCAAGACCCGATTTTTGAAACGTCAGTCAAAAAAAAATAGTTAAAAAGGGTCTCAAAAAAAAAACTTTTTTATTTTCTGTCTTTCTTCATTTACACATCTCTTTATAATACAAAAATGCAACATAACCATATCCTTGTCTCAGCTCTTAATGATTTGGATGATAAACGTATTGCCCATATCAGACCATTGATCCCACCCCAGATTCTTATGGAAGATCTTCCCTTAAGTATCAGCGCCGCTGAAACCATTTTGGAAGGTAGAAAGGATGCAGAGGCCATCATTCATGGTAAAGATGATCGTCTTTTGGTTGTTGTTGGTCCATGCTCTATCCACGATGTTGGTGCTGCTAATGAATATGGTAAGTATATTACAAAGGTGCCAAAAGATCTATGTATTCATTTTCTTTCCCTCAGCTGACAAGTTGATTGAATACGCCAAAACTGCAAAGGATGATTTGCATATCATTATGCGCGTTTACTTTGAAAAGCCTAGAACTACAGTTGGTTGGAAGGGTTTGATTAACGATCCTTCTTTGAATAACAGTTATGAAATCAATAAAGGTCTCCGTATTGCTAGAAAGTTGTTATTGGACTTGGTAAGTGTATAAAGATGGGGGGGTGGAGGTTTTGTATATAAACCCAACATTAACCATATGCATTATATAGAATGAAAAGGGTATCCCTGCCGGTTGTGAATTCCTTGATGCTATTTCCCCCCAATACACCGGTGACCTTGTGTCATGGGGCGCCATTGGTGCCAGAACTACCGAATCCCAGGTCCATCGTGAATTAGCCTCTGGTCTCTCCTGCCCTGTTGGATTCAAAAACGGTACCGATGGTGGTATGACTGTTGCCATGGACGCCATCAAAGCTGCCAGTCACGGCCATCACTTTTTGTCTGTCACAAAGCAGGGTCTTTCTGCCATTGTTGAAACCTCTGGTAACGATGCCTGTCATGTCATTCTCCGTGGTGGTAAGAGTGGCCCCAACTACAGTGCTGAACATATCAAGGCCTCTGCTGAAGATCTTAAAAAGAATAAACTCAGTCCTTCCTTGATGGTCGACTGCAGTCACGGCAACTCATCCAAAGATCACAAACGCCAACCTATCGTTGCTCAAGATATCGCAAATCAATTGACTAAACCTGATGAAACCGGTAACTACATCACTGGTGTTATGATTGAATCAAATCTTGTCGAAGGTCGTCAAGATATTCCTAATGAGGGTCCTAGAGGTTTAACATATGGTCAATCCATCACAGATGCCTGTATTCATTGGGATGATACAGTAGCTAGTTTGGAGGCTTTGAGAGAAGGTGTTCGTGCAAGACGTGCTGCAAGAAATTTGTAAAGAAAAAAAAATCATCATGACACACACACAAAAAATTATACATAGTAATTAATTAGTTATTTAAAAATCGATACCGTTTATACATTTAAAAGGAAAAAGAAAATTGCATTTTGTAAAACGTCAACATTAAAAAAATAAATATTAAAAAAAGGCAGATAAACAATTACTTTTATTGAACATTACCGAAAAAAAAAATACACAGTGTTTCTGGAATGATTAAAAAAAGAAATTGCGAAAGGGGAGTACTTGTGTATTTTTTGTTCTGTTATAATGGCGTCATTTAAAAATACGCGCAAAAGATGTTGCATCCTCTTTTTTTATGACATTTCATTTCAGCTGACAACCACACCATTCGGTGCTTCCTTCCGGTTTTCTCTTTGTATTATTTTATTCCCTTGGTTTTGTGTTGGTGCCACCTATTTTTGTTTTTCATATTACTTTCTTTATTTTATTTTATTTTTTTACTATTCTTTTTGCAAAAATAAAGTTAATCTTTTTCTCTTTGTTCCTGTACCCAGAAGAAAAAAAAAGCGAATATTTAGGTCAGACAAAGGAACTATTTGTTTTTGTTATTTGTTATTTGAATATTCGTGTGGGTGTAATCATTTTTGGAGATCATCAGCTGAAAAAATGATAGATTTGATCTAATTTTATCACTTTTTTTTAAAGTTTAATTCTTTGTTTTATGCTCATTTCGATTGAATCAGTGGAGTACCCCCCCCCACAATGTAAACCTTAAAAAAGAGATAACATTCGGGGCGGGTTATCGATGTAGGTAGATTCACATGTTATTTTGTTACAACAAAATGGAACGACACAAATTGCTATTTATTTTAAAAATAATTACTATTAAAAATATTAAATATATATAGTATATAGTATAAATTAGTAACAAAATGGTTTTGATAAGACCATTATTATTGGCACTATATACCTCTTATCGTCACCATATTATTCAGCATGATTACCATAGAGCAATGATATTCCTTTTCATGCAATAGCACTTGAGCATGAATCGATGTATTCTCTGTTTTGTTTTTAATGACACCATTTCATGATAAGGATGAGAGAGAGAGCCACTCGTTTTATTATTTTATTATAGTATTATAACGCAATCTCATGATCTTTCGTGAGAAAACTGATTGTACTACGAGTTTAAACACAGACATCAAAACAAAGTGAGTGAACAAGGAGGGTTTTAATCGTTTCTTCTCTTCTCTTTTCTTCTTGTTCTTTTTATTTTTATTTTTATT